>MU224027.1:144275-171814 GCA_018584345.1 Thuja plicata | reverse complement strand
AGTTGTTTAGTGATTGGTCTGTCAGCATAGGGGTAGCATAGTTGAAACTGTATTTAATTTTCATTTAGGAATAGAATAAGTACATGTGGTCAATTAGTTCTAACTTACTAGAATGGAGGATGTGTGGTCAGTTAACTATTTAGAACTGCCTAACTCAAGGAATCTATGCCACTTATGCATTGTAATAATTACATTGACTTTGATTTGAATACTACCTAGAAAATTCTATGTCAACAACTACTTAGAAAGTTGCGTCAACATTAATATCTATGTTGACAACAACTAGTATTAAATTCTATGTCAATAACTACAGCCTACAGACTTTGGGTTAGCCTACATCATATGCTCTGTGTACCTGACAGTGCTTAGACTATGGAGTGAGTATACCTTATGACTATCCCACTAAACCACAAGATCTTCTTTGTCATGCCACGTAAATTTATGTGAGTGGGGAAGATGTAGCTATCCAAGATGTGGAAAAAACTATACTCATTTCACAGTAGATCAAGTGCTATACAATATTGAAAGAAAAGAAATCTAAAATTATTTTTTATCCAGCATGTTAAGTTCAATAGCATCCACAGAGAATTATGTAATACAATTTTCCTTAGTTTTCGATGATCTGATTCTAATCTCCATTTTTAAAAAGTGTTTATGAAGATATGGACCCTCTTAACTTGGTCTTTGATCTTAGTTTAACTTCTTAGCTACCAATCAATGTATGATGTGCCAAAAGCCATAAAATTAATAAACAGTGTTACTCATTTCTTTATTCTGATGTTTTCAATAATAGTAATTTATAAGCCATATGTCTAAGTTCTAACAACACATTTCAAGCGGCAAGACAATAAGACAATATCACATTTCTGATACCATTTCTAAGTTTCCAGGATGTTTGCAACACTTAGCAGATGAGAATTCATTATATCTATCTTAAAAAAAGAAGAGAAAATCTCATCTGCAGAGCATCATTATGTTTACAATCTTATATCCACAGTATTTTATTTTATTATAGTGTTCTTCAAATACTATGGTAATAGCTTACTGATATATTTCCACAACATTATTGTTTTGATAAACGCAAAAAGCTACATAGGAAATAAATACATTAAACTCGCAATTTGAAGTTGAGTTCCGAGCATACTAACCTGATAGATTTCTATATATACATTAAAAAAATTGAATTAAGCTGTTTGAAAAATCAGCTAGACAGTGATGAAATTCTACCTATTTGAGGAACTTCCAGAATCCACAAAGAATATACATTAACATCAATTCGATTTATCAAGTAGGTGGTGTTTTTGCAGCATGAAATTATGTAATGTTTTATTAGGCACTAACTGTATAGTTTTTAAATCAAATTCATTGGCCTATATTTGAAGAGTAGAGGCTCACCAGAACCCATCTCTCATGAGCATGAATGGTACACTCAACACTCATCATATCTAGGTGATTCTCATAGGGGCGAAGAATTGGGAGTCCTTGGGAGGTCATCCATCCTTGCATTCCTTTGAATAAAGCATGCTTTCCATGGGAGAGCATCACCTAGATGCAATGAGTGGTGGACATTTTATGGTTATGAAACCTAGGTTCTTGTGAACCCCCGCTCTTGAAATATGGGCCAAGGAGCTTGACTTAAAAAATATTTCCCCCTACAAACAAATTCTTAAAGGTGCTTGTGTGCTAAGTAGGTCTCCTTGCCTTGTAATTATTACCAATATATATATGAGGGAAATTTTCATTAGTATGATGTCTCATTAATGTCATTTGGTCATCTTGGAGATGACTAAAATCCACACGGGTTAAATCTTACCGAAAAAAGCTAATTAAAAACTTCTTGTGAAATCCTCTACCTACTTAACATAAATACATGAATGAGCTATTATTGGTTAATACCACATTGGTGTGTGAGGCAAGGGTGAAACATAAGGCATTCAATCATCCAAAAGCTATGTCAACGGGGAAAGAGGCTACTGGTAAAAAACCCAAAGTGCAATATTGATAGGAAATTTAGTCATTTGATGGTGTTCTAAGTTGTTGCTCATTCTATGCAAAGATTATATTATCTGTGCAGTTTCTCAATCCTTTTGTTGACTGTTCCTGGTAGTTTTGTGTACAAACAAGTTGGTTTGAAGTTCCAATGGTTAATTTATTTTCTATTCCTCCTCCCTACTAACAAATGGTCAAATGGTCAATGGGTAATGCAGTGAAATGTTTGAGTCAAAATCCAAATCAATGTCTCTACAGATGTTAGGTTTGTCATGCAAAATCCATATGCAATTTATTCATCTCATATGAAACAAAGAAACCTTAATTGGGTTACTCGAATTGAAAACTAACAACACTTCGTAACCCATATTGTTGCAAATTGACAAATAGTTTAATGCCGGATAAACACAATACAAATAGAATGAGAACACATGTAAGTCTATAAACTATTCATTGATACCAACCTAATTTTGTGTAAGTTTGAAACAAATCTTCCTTCCATTTGATCACGCACAGATGGTGTTGGTTCAATCACTTCAACGCATATGTACTCTGTGCCTTCTATTCATGCCCTCCTTCAACTCTTCTTTGCTGCATAATCACAATGAATTGAAATGAAACCTTTTTTTTTAAAGTTATATTGATCGTGTTTGTCACAATTACGACAAAATGTCCTGGTTGTCATAATTTCGACCAACACGGGAATGAATTAAAAAAAAAATCAAAGTTTTCCTTCCATTTTCTGACCAAGTAAACCAAATGTAATGCATGGTGGGAAATTTAGGTCAAAATTTAGGGTCAAATGTACTAGTGTTGGCAAGTTTAGATAAGGCTTTGAGCACTAATGTTGAGAACATGGATGTGGATGAGCTGATGAAGTTATCCTACATTGCATTTGCTAAATCTAAAGAAAGATCAGAGCAGAAAGGAGAGAAGAAGGCTAAGGTAATGACAAGAGCAGTTGACACTTTGAACAAACTACTTCCAGCACCTATTGTTTTTCAAGGAAAATATGATGCCGAGAACTTGAACATGGTACTAGATGACTTTGACAGACACTATGAGTCATTAGTGAAGATCACTGAAGACAAGGCTAAGAAGAGATATCTTGAGAAGAAATTAGAGGAATTATGCAAGTCTATTTCTTGGGACTTGGGAATACTGAATAATACTACATCTAAGGATAAATGTTTTGTCACACAAGGAAGGCAGTTATACAGTTACTATATCAAACCTATTAGACATATCAAAAACATTGAAGACATAGTAGCTAAGGACAGATCTACTCTGGATAAATTGATGGAAAGTTGTGAGACCTCCTCACAATCTATATTGGATATGGATAGAGAGGTATCTAAGATTTTGGACAAAATGAGTGTCCTTAATACATAAAGATGGAGAGTTATGACAAGATTTGGTTTGCTGAAGAGTCTAATCACTCCCAAGCTATCAACTCTTGAGGTTCATATCTCTGACATGGAGAAGACATGACAAGCCCTTACAACACACATGCCTAATGATCTGAAGGTAGTAGAGACTTAATCATTTGTATTGAACAAACTGATTCATGTGAGTCATATTTTGGTGAAGACCTGGATAGAGGAACTAGTGAAGATCTTGGAGAAATCTTTTCGAGATGTACTAAAGATGGTCTAAATTTTTTGGTAAGCAAAATTATTCTACATTCTTGTACACCTTTTCCATTGTTTTCAAAGGGGGAGAAGAGAAGAGATGAAAAATGTATGTAGAATGGAGATATTTTTTGTTGAGTATTGACACTTAGTCATTTTTCACTAAGTGTTTCCATCAATGCCAAAGGGAGAGATTGTTGGAAAGTGATGAATTTTGGAGTGTTATGGGACACTTGAGGGTTGTCATTTAGGGAAAAACATCTGGTATGATAACCACTTGGAGTTGTTTACAGTTTTGGAGATGTAGATAAAAAAATGACTTAGTACAGTAATCGGTAAGGCAAAGTATAGCAGTATAGTTTTGGACAACAAATATAATATATAATGTGTGATGATATGTGAGATTAGAGGAAGAAATTTTGGAATGTGTATGACCTCAGTTAAGGTTGCTTGAGTTTTTGTATTGATTGTAGTGAGTTACATTGTTTTGAAGTCATGTGAAGGCAAAGTAACAGAGAGACAAGGCAGATGAACAGTCGCGATGATTAAGGGAGTATGAAATGGAATCTAAACTTGATAAGTTGGATTTATAATGTGGATTTCCTAGGATTTGGTAGTATAAGGTTGCCAAATTTGTATTTACTCTTTGCATAAGTATTGATTCTAATTTGTAATATATTAGAGAGTCAACTGAATGATGTAACACACACACACACATATGAAGAGATTTTTGTTAAGTGAAGTGTGTGAAAGAAAAGAGACAGTGATGAGATGATATAAAGCATATGGAATGCATATCAGATAGTTGTGAGCTATAACCATAACTATCTAAGCATAGTTGATGCTTGTAATGTTCATTTATGAGATTGTAGCAAAACTATTTCTGATTGTAAGAGCTATGTGCTTAGTGTACCTTTAACAGGGTTTTGTATTCCCCTAACATGGAAATGTGCTAACGTAATACTCAGATCCTAACAAGGCTAGGTCTCCTAACATGGACACTATAAGTTCAATGCATATTTGTGGGTACCATCCCCACCGGGTTTTTCCCTTGGCCATGGTTTCATTGACAAAAATTCATGGTGTTATGAGTTATGTGTTATATGCTTATGTTATTTTCATTTTAGTAATTGTATGGTTGAGTTTGAATTTATTAAGTTCATGTTTGAAGTGCTGTAATACTAATTCACCCCCCTCTTAGTATTAATTAATCCTAACAGTTGCTTGGTTAGAGCTACAATGACAGCTAGTTCTGATAGCTTACCCAATTAGGAGTATGATACTCGGTTAAGAGTAAAAAAGACTTATTCAGTCTACCTTGTTAAAGGATTTTACAATCTCTGATCTGGGAGATGTACTTGGTTAAATGATTTATAAAATATAAAGACATGTTAGGGCTTACCCACAAATAGGATTTGCAATTCTCTGATTACAACAAAATTTAGTACAAAAAAGTCTAATAAGAATGAATCATTCAAATGTTGTCCAGACTCATTATGCTCAATAACTCTGTTACCTCATTCTACACTTGGTAGCTTAGTATTATAAGCTCTGCTTCCTTATGCTTATTTCTCCTTCACTTCTCTTCACAAAAAGTTCATTAGCTTCTGCTTTTCAACTTTAGTAACAACATCAACAAATTTTTCATTCTTTCAATATGATCTCCTATACAATTTCCAGGCGGTTAACTATGATTTAGGTGGTTAACTAGATGTAGGACAACATCATTCAGCAATAGAGATTAAGAGGTTAAACTTTGGTTACATCTCCAATGTCTTGTGCCTTCTAAAAATTCTTTGGTGGATCTTCCTTGTGATCATCTTCATTCATGAGTTTGGAATCCTAATGAGTCAACTAATGCTTTCTTTGAATTCTATGCAATGCTTCTTGCTCGGTGTCCAAATTCACTATATCTAAATTTAATTGAAATGTTGGGTGTGGAATACTTGGTAGCATACTTGTGCTTTCTCGGTAACTCTAAACTCTCTTCTCAGTGCTTATGAGTGCTTGGTAACTGTCTGTGCATGACTCAGTATGTGTATCTTGCTCGCTGATTGATAATTTCTTGGTGTTTGGTGGCTATCTTAGTTGCCTTTACTGATAATGTCTTCTTAATTATACTTATGTCCTTCAGTTACATTCACCAATATGAATTTTCATAAAACTAATGACAACAAAAGCACTTTAGGAGTAACAATCTCCCCCTTTGACATTAGTTTGGCATTTTGTAAAAAACTTCAAAGTCATCAAAATTTTCAAAACTTCAAAAAAAATAATAACTCCCCCTTTGATTATTCTCCTCAAAATTTTGATACTTATATCTCCCTAATGTAAACATACTAATCTATATTTACATATCAGACCATCCTTATATATCCCCCTTTTTTGACAAACATGCCAAAATAATACTTACTTATTCTGATCTTTCGGAGATATCTGGTAAAAATTGTGTTTAAACTTAGTCTTTGCATCAGATAGGGCTTCCTCTCATGTATCCTTTAGTGTTTTCATAACAAAAATCTATGTAGCAACATCATCCTCCATACAAGTATTAGTGTCCAATTAACTGCAATCGAGAGTAGCAACTAAATCTTTGGCTTTCTTCAAATGATTTTGCATTGACTCCAAGTGGGGAATAAGAGTTGCTTGTAGCTCAAGGAGTTCCATGCTTAGTTTTTTTTCTTCATGTATTAGCTCTTTCTTCCTTCCCATTAACTATTTGACCTTTGAGTAATAGGCATGTAGAGATCCAGGCTCGGTTGATATGTTCTTCAGTTGCTCGGTCATCTCTTGTTCAAGAGATTCCTATTTCCCCTTGATATCCTTAATTAATTGTGAAATGGAACAAAATTTATGAAATAACAAAAGAATATCAGACAAATTGTTCTCTATGTCAGTACATGCTTCAGAAAGAGATACCTTGTCTAGTACAATGTTCTTCAAAATATCTTCTAATAGTTTTTGTTCCATGCTCTTCTGATAAACTTTCATCATGTAGTCAGTTATGTCTTTGTTTGGTTCTCACACTTGTTGAATTAAATATGCTACTTGATTAAGGAGAATTGCCTTTTCATCTATAGTAGCATTTGGTGCAATCTCATGTATTACTTCTTTGACATCTTCCAATACAGTGGCCTTTTTCTTCTTTTGTAATAGGGCATCTTGGTCAACTTTCTACTGAATCAACGCTGCATATTTAGATAGTTCCTTCAGTTTAAGTGTATAGATTTCCAACTGTGGTACAATGATTGGTTGGCTTAGGTTATTTTCCTTCTTCTTGGATTTATTCTTCTTGATCAACATACTTTCACCAGTAGACAAATTTGATGGATCAGATGTGGTCTTTGTAGTATCAAATACACTTTCATCTTTCATTTCTATTATCTTGTCTTTACCTTTAGTTACTAGTAACTCCTCTTTATTTTCTTTAGTGTCCTCTTCTATCTTCTGTTATGTCTTTTCTTTTTCCTTTCTATCCTCAGTCTTGTCCCTTTCTTGATCCTTTGTAAGTTCACTGACTTTCTCTTGTTGTAGTGTGGTGTTCTCGATAGAAGGTGCTTCAGTGTTCTGTTATGTGTTGGGCTCAGTGGCCTTAGGCTCCTTGGTTTCTCCTTGTTCTTTTTCTTTAGGTAGTTTGGTGCCTTTCTCTCAGTATCAGTTGCAACATTAGACATGCCTATATAAACATCCAAATACTCATTGACTCAATCTAATACTTCCTTTGATAGGGTTTCATCAACATAATCAATAGGATTCATTTGTTCGGTCTCTATTTCCTTTTCTATCATTACATCTCCATCTTTGACAATGTTGATAGCAGGGTCCTTCCTTCTTTGTAATATCTTGAATAAATATTTCATCTTTATCCAATGTAAGATCAATAGGATTGTCCTTACCTTTCTCTTCGGTAGCTTGATCTTTTACCATCTCACCTTTCATGTATATAGAAAGAACTTTTCTCCATTGGTCATTGGTCTCATTTTGTACTTTCTCTTACTCTCCAAGCATGATCCTTAAAGATCTACCTTTGATAAGAAATTGGTTGGAAAATTTCTTCATTTTCTCATCTATTTCAGTTACAGACATTGTGGGTTGAGCAAGAAGTAGGGATCTCTCCCTCGTTTTCTTCTTAATATTCAATGCATATTTCCATCTAGCATCAATTTTACTATACAATTCAGTAGTTAGATGGTTAACAAGTGTAAGTTTAATCTTGTACAAAGTGAAAATAATTTCCTCTTATATCTTGGCTTTACCTTCTTCATTTTGGTTGTTATACTTCATATATCTGATTCCTACAATTCCTCCATTCTTCTTAAGTAACTCAAGTGACTCATCTAAAGTCATTTGCAATTGACATGTGCTTACATTCTTATGTTTTCTTAGATTTTCAGTATCAGTCTCACTGTCTTCTTGCAAGTTCAATTTTCTCCTTGTCCGAATGGTAGCTTTCTTACTTCTCACATAAGGTTTTATCTTTTGGTTCTTCTGATTTTGATTTCTCTTTTCTCTCTCAGTGTAGTTGTGGATCTTGTGTTCGGTCTAGTAGTGGTAGTACTCGGTGAGGCCTTAATTTTTAGTGACTTGTTTCCTTTTGTGTCAGAAGGTCCAATATCATCTGCTTCATCAACTCTGAGATCCTTTGAAAATTTCTCAATCATTTTATCTATCCTCCTTTGGGATTTAGGTATTAGGATTTCTTGTTTTCTCTTCTCTTTAACCTCTTCATAAGTGCCATATCTGTTGGATTTCCTATAAATAGGCTTTGCCAACATAGTCTCAATTTGTTGAGATGCAATGCCTATGTCCATCTTGTATCACATAGGTTGTATCCGAATACTTCTAGGCTCAATTTCCTTGATAGTGCATGTGTCAGTGTCCACTTCAAAACAAATAGTGTCATGCTATTTCTCAACTAATTGGGGTGGTATCTTAAACTTCTTATGCATATCTTATCCTGCAACTTGAAATTGTAATCATTCATTATCATGCCATTATTTTCACCTAGGCTCAAAATGTAATCATTTATTTGATATATGATAGGCTTCTTAGTGCTCCATCCAACATCACCAATAGATGGGAAGAAATTCTAAAAAGTAGAAAAATATGCATACCAATAATGATCCAAACTTCAAAGTGTTTGTCTTTGCTTTCCTTATGGTATTCATGTTATCTTCTAACTGCTTCAACAAAATTTCACAAATGTCAATCTTAAAGTTCTTCACAATATTGTATTCCAAATCTAGAGCTCCACATGGTACATTTTCAACTCTTGAAGATTGAAACACTCAGTAGGATATGATATTGCAAAAAAATTTCAGCTTGGGATCTTCAATAGTAGATGTTTTCAGACCTCTCCCATCCCACTTTTCCTTGGTCAATTCACTCAATTTATGTTTCTTAATTTTCCTTATAGCCTTTGACTTATCTCCAATTGGGTAACCAATTACAATGTGTAAAAAATCTTTTTTTATCTTCACGGGTTGGTTAGGCCACATGAATTGGTCATGGAATCGGCTAAGAACCATTCTCATTCACTCTATTCTGAATAATTTTAGTAAGTGAAGGGTATGTGTCAAAACTTTGGTTTCCAAATAAATATAGTTGTCCTTTAGCTTTCTATTTGCACAAAACTTTTGAAATGACATATCAATCTCAACTTCACACATATCTTCAAATTTACAATGGATGAACACTCACACATTTTTGATCAAGATAAGCCTAGGTGGAATCAAATTTAGAGCTCCCATTATATCAGGTTCTGCCGCTATCATTGGATAGTTTGTACTTAGGGTTCACGGGTTCAACATTTTCCACAACAACTGGATTCTTAAGTTTAGGTGCCATTCTTTCAAATCTCTCTACTAGATTCACTTAGGGATTTTCTTTTCTTATCTCGATTGCACAAAAAATACTAGGGAAACACCAAATGATATTCAAATACTCTCAACTAATCTTATAATAGATTAAAATAGTTTAGGAATAACTTTTTAATTGCTTGAATTCTGTTGAAGACTTAACTCTGCAACTTTGCTCACAATGGTCTAGAAAATGGTAAGTAACAATAATAGACGATGAGGTCTATTTATAACTTTTTATAGGTTTAGGGTTTCCAATGTTTATAAAATAACAATTAATAATTCACCAACTTACTTTATCGATTACCTTTACCATTTCCTTTCACCAAATGATATAACAATATAATTCCTTTCACCGAATGAATTATGAATCGTAAACTCAACAATATGTATCCAAATGCATCTAAGTATGCTAATATGGATATCTGCACATATACTAGGAACCAATTTAAGATTTAAAATTTAACTTGCAGTTCCTATACATACCTTCTAACTGATTAGGCAAAGTTGGTTGCACCCGATCCAGAGGATGAAGCACCTTCAACTGTCCCGAATGATGTTCCATCATCCATAGTCTTTCTTCTCCATGTCCTATTCATCTGATCTCTCATTTCTTCAACATTCACTTTCGGTTTCTTAGATTTTTCTTTCTCGGTAGGAGCTTTTCCTCGGCACCTGTAGTCTTTGGCAAGGTGACCTAGCCTGTGACAATAGAAGCATGCCATGCCAGGGTTTCTCCAAGTTCTCCTATTTTTTCTGCCATGTAGTAACATGTAGTTTACAAAAATATATCCATATCTTCCAGAGACTAAACATGATATTCTTTTTTTGTAGTCCCATGGTATAGATGTACCCTGTTTGTTTCTTGGCATATTTTGTTGGTTCAATACCCATTTTTCATTTCTCTTTTGTGATCTTCATTCTTCAGATTTGTGACCATATTTTTTGCAGTTCTTGCAGTAGCCATCAAACTTTGGCTTCCTTGTGTTGTTTACAGTCTTTGATCTGCATTCAAGTGCTCAATGCCCATACTTATTGTAGTTATGAAAATATCCATCAAAATTAGGTGAACTCGGTGACTTACCCTTTTTGCTTCTGCAGACATTTGCAGTATGTCCAGGTTTCTCACAGTAGTAACAACTAGGCTTGTTTTAATTCAATGGGGCAGAACTATCTTGATTGTCAGCTTGATTAGAGGACTCTCCTTTCTTAGTAGTTCTCTCACTATTGGATCCAAGTCCAGTTTTGTCTTTCGATTGTCTTTGAACTTTAATCTATACATCCAATGATCTCAATGTTTCTTCATTTCTCTTTAGTGCCTCATTGGCTTCTTTTTTAGATTTCAGTTCAGTGGCCAATCTTTCAACTTCACACTTCAGTGCTTGATTCTCAAATTCTTTCCTGGTCAATTCTAGATTTGATCTCACTAGTTGATTGGTCATATTATAGTGTACTTGTGTTATCCTCATGATCTCATTGTCTTTCTCAGCTATTCTTGTCTCAAACTATCTTTTGTCTTCTTCAACTAATCTCAATGCATCTTTAACTACTCGCCCAGAGTCAAGTTTCTCACTCATTCTTAATGCTTGAACTTCTTGATCTATCTTTTCCAAGTTCAGTTTCTTGGTGAGTGTCTTTTTCTTTTCCATGTGTTCTACGATGGCTGAATCAACTTCATCACTCAAACTACTTTCAGATGTTGTCTCAAGAGTATCAACATGATCTTGTGTGGATTTCAATTCACTACACAACTACTTTCTCACTTTTAAGGAATTTTCTAAATTGCTTTTTAGATATTCAATCACCTATTGTGCACTCTCCATCTCAAACTCAAGACTATCAATCTTCTTAGATTTCTTATAACTTTCCATAGTCACGATCTTTACTCTTAGGTGGTTAATCCCTTATCTCAAGAGTCCAAGCCCTGATACCAATTTTTGGAATAACTTAGGAAAGTTATGTATTGAGAGGGGAGGGGTGAATCAATACCCTTAAAAATTTTAATCATAAAAACTAATCAATTACCGAGTTGAATACATTACATAATATGAACATAAAGTAAATGACTCAAATCAAAAAATATGCAACACATAACACAAATATTTTGGTCACACAGAAATCCTTTGTTAGAGGAAAAAATTGTGAACATGATGACATCCACAATCCTTCACTACTACATTATAAAGGTTTCTTGGTTAGAGATACAATGTTAGCTACTTCTGATAGCTTACCCTGTTAGGAGTATGATACTCAGTTAAGAGTACACAAGACTTATTCAGTATACCTGTTTAAAGGATTTGACAATATCTGATCTAAGAGATGTACCTGGTTAAAGGATTTACAAAATATAAAGACCTGTTAGGGCCTACCCACAAACAAGATTTGTACTTCCTCTGATTACACCAAAATTTAGTACAAAAATGTCTAATAAGAATGCATCATTCAAATGTTGTCCAGAATCATTGTGCTCAATAACTCGGTTACCTCATTCTGCACTTGGTAGCTTAGTATTATAAGCTATGATTCCTTCTGCTTATGTCTCCTTCACTTCTCTTTGCAACAAGATCATCAAGTTCATCTCTTCAACTTTAGTAACAACAACAATGACAAATTGCTCATTCTTTCAATATGATCTCTTATACAATTTCCAAGTGGTTAACCAGATCTAGAGAAACATCATTCAATGATAGAGATTAAGCGGTTAAACATTGGTTAAATCTCCAATGTCTTGTGCCTTCTAAAACTTCATTTGTGTATCTTCCTCATGATCATGTTCATTCATGAGTTTGGAATCCCAATGATTCAACTAACACTTGCCTTGAATTCTGTGCAATGCTTCATGCTCGGTGTCTAGATTTAGTATATCTGAATTCAATTGAAATGTCAGCTCTAGAATACTCGGTAACATACTTGTTCTTACTTGGGTACTTTAAACTCTCTTCTTGGTGCTTATGAGTGCTCGGTAACTATCTTTGCATGACTCGGTATGTGTTGCTTTCTCAGTGCTCGGTAGCTATCTCAGTTGCCTTTACCGACTGTGTCTTCTGCATTATACTTACATCCTTCTGTTACATTCACCAATATCACTTTGCATAAAACTAATGATAACAAAATCACTTTAGGAGTAACAATTGTTGTGCATATAAGGTTTAGAATAAAAGCATAGCGAATTCCAACTAGACTAGGAAATGCTAGTAAGGATAGTAAATATGGTAACTCATCAACCTATATTGCTAACTACACTCACCATGTAGTAGCTTTATCAAAATTCATAATCAATCACTAAATATATAGCTTGACTAACATTTAAAATTAAGAAATTAATGTTTGAACATTGTTGATCGTGAAATTTGCACTTGAGAAAGGTAACAAGCCTCATGGAAAGGATAAGTGTCCTGAGACCAAAATAATAACACTCAGAATGATCTTCAAGGTTGAGGAGATGACTCTGCATGAACAGGGGGATGGAAAGAGGTTAATAGTGAAAGTGAAGCTAAGATAAAGGTGATGCGCCAAATCATTTCACTACTAACTCACAATCTTTAAAATGAAAAGATAGAACCATAACATTAGAATGCAATTATTGTTCCATAAATTGGCATAGTATACCACAATCCCTTCATAGTCAAAATGAGAACATAATGACGGGATCGAGGACACATATCAAAACATTCATATCATTTCATGGGTGCATTTATAAAATTCAGGCAATAATAAAACATTCAAGGCATCTATTCATCTATTTTTACTGACAACATCACAGACATGAAACACCTTTATCTTTAAATTACCTTCAACTAGAAGAGTTAGTTTCAAACATGGTCCAATACTGAAAGTAATCTTAATATAAAAATGCTAGAGTCTTACAAGATAATCAACACTCAAAATGACATAGACTTCTAGTGTATTCAATATTAACTAAAACAAAAAAGGCTTAGTTGAGCACAATCAAATTCCAACTAACATGAAAATATTAGGAAGTAAAGTCAACAAAATATGACATCTCAGAATTAGATCAAAAGCAAAAACTCTTCTGGTAAAATTATTAGTCTTTCTAAAAACTAAAAATCCAACCCTTGAAACAAGAAAAAAACTGCCTCTTAAAGAGAACCTTCAACAAAATGATTCCCCCAAAAACAAAATCTCCCATGCTAGAAGAACCACTACTCAGGAAAAATCATTGCTAAGGCTGTTGGAGGAACTTCCATTAACACGTTGTTGCATGGTAGCCTTGATCCTTCGAAAAGCGTTGAGGAGGAATAAAAAAATAGTATCCACAATCATTGTCTTCTCCTCGAGGATTAACAATCTTGTTCAAAAAGGTCTGGGACACGTGGCAACATGAAAAAGTTTCTAGCAAGAGATACTCTCTGTGCCCTATCCAAAATTCTATGGGCGCAACACATTTCTACCACATTTGAAGGCTCTCAACCAAGGAAATAAAGGGGGCCCCTGAATGCAAGGAAACTCTGACCCTCAAAAAAAACTTTGACCTGCAAAAAGTCCAAGGAAACATACATGGAAAGCAGGGTGGTTTGTATAGATATATACAAATTTGATGACTCTTGAGGAACTTTATCACAAGGTTTGACACCCATAAATCTATCTCATGAAAAAGAGAGGGGACAAGAAAGCCAATCAGAGCATGGATAGGGAGGACTACAAAGGATCCCATTCTTCATTTCTTGGGAAACTATGGAGCTAGAAGTTGCGAAAAGCATTGTCCATGGCGATCTCTTCTCTGAAGATAAAGCTACTCAATTTTCCCTTGAAGCTTGGATGTGTTCAAAATAAACTATAGGAATGCGAGGGGGTCCAAAATTGTCTTAGCATGGGTTCCTTCAGGATTAGGTCTGAGGAGTTTCTCGTAAGAGAGATCCTTTCATTTCAGTTCCATCAGTTGTTTAAGATGTCCTTCATCCAACAATGATACATTTGGTCTAAATGGTGAAATGATCCCAACTTGTATAAATGCGTCTATCATTGTTCTGTTCTGGACAATTGAAGCTTTCAATCTCTCCAGGAATTCCCTTGCATGCATGATTGCCTCTCCACACTTGATGAATTCACCAGTTTGCACTACGACAAGGTGTCTATCTGCAATTCTTTCCAATGACAGAGTGCCATCATCAATTTCATACAAATTCTCAATTGAAATCCTTGCCTCATTTATGTTTGGAGCGATCCACTGCTCAGTTTCCTCCAAGGCTATTTTTGTCTCAGTAATTAATTTTGCAATGTCAGCCATGAACTTGCAAGTTGGCATTAAGGAGAGTGTGGATGAATCAATTTCATTCCTAAGAGAGGTATACTAATGTTACACCAATAGAGTACAACTTGATGAGGCGAGAGCTAAAATGAGGACCTATAATTTAATGATCTTCTCATCCCTTGTTTTGACAGTCTCCTCTAGATGACTCACATGTGACTGTTTGGTTAGCAAGTTTTACTAGCCCTCTTCTAACTCCTTCCCTTTTCGTTGTATTACCTTCAATGCATATTGGAACTTTATTCAGTCTGATTCAAGTGCATTTTGCATTCTTTGAAGTTCACTTTGAATTTGCGTTTCCCTTTCTTGCAGATCTTGTTCTTCTTTCAATTATTGAGCCTGGTTAGCTACCACCTCCTTATCCTTTTGCATTAGTTCACTGAGCTTCTATGTTGATTCCTTCTTCAGGGATTCCTTCTCTGATTCCAACTGATTGGATTTATCCTACAAAGTAGAAAGATAATGAGGTAAATCCTCCCAGTCCTTATCCTCTCGGTGGTCTACTCCTTTAAGATCTTTTTAGCCTCACTCAATGATTTATTTATGCATAACAATTATTTATATTTGTCCCGCATCTAGTTAGATGACTCTATCATTTCATTAGCCATTTATAGCCTAAATTTGTTCAATTCTTGATTGATCTTTGGTACATTTTCCTTTAGTTGTTCTAATTCTTCATTTGTCTTCTCCTTGAGATCATTGGTGAGTCGTAGATTATCCTTTTGAAGGGCTCTAATCTGTAGCTTTAGATTATCACCTTGAGTCTTCACATTATGAAAATATTTATCCCTTTTCTCTAGCTTCTGAGTGAGTTTGAGGTAGTCAGTAGTGAATACCTTCTGGGATTTTTCCATCAACTCAACTCTATCTCAGGGTCTTGTATGGGAAAGGTTTAGAGAGACAGTGAAAGAGATGAATTATTTAGGGATAATATCACTGTGAAGCTTTCCCTAGACATGAGGCATCCTAGATACCACTGTGAATGTTTTGTTCTTTTCATCATACAGGGAGCTCATGGGCCAATCTAGCTTGCTTAGTAGCATTGAAGTGGGCTTTGATGATAGCAGGGGGAACATTTTCCTACCCAACCATAGGGTAGCCAGATGGGGGAAATAGAGGGGAAAGGACCATAATTTACTTTTCAAGAGTGCTTCTAGTTATTTCCAATGGGGAGATTATATTTAAAGATGGGATAGATTTGACTCTGGATGGGGAGAAGATATTAGATTACATGGAAAATTGGGGAGCGGGAGAAGAAAAACCTTGAGCAAGGGAAACATAGGGGCGAGTTGTTGGGGAGATCAAAGAATGAGAGGAGAGGAGGGGTGGAGAGAAAATTACCTAAGGAATAGATGATGATGGAGGAAAACATGGTGTCTCCTCTTGCAACATGGACATGCATGATTCCTCCTCTGTATCCTTCTTTAACTCCTGTAGCAGGAGCTTGGGTGTCTTTCTTATTTTATTCTCTGCAGGGACAACAGATTGTAATGACCTTCTCCTCTTTTTTATCAGGCTCTGAGAATGAAATCTCTGGGGTCATTCCCCCTTGTATGCCTTCATATCCTTGAATTTTTATTTTGTTCTTAAAGGTACTATTATCTCCACATGCTCTTTAGCTACATACATTGTCACAACCTACTATTCTAGAGGATGGCTAAGAATAGAGGGGATATATTATTCTAATTCTTGACTTCTCAAAGTAGAACTTTCATTCTTCTTCTTTTCCCACTTCTCTTTGAATATTCTATCCCACTCACTCTCATACAAAGAAATAGAGTTCAATGTAGGTTCTTGTCTATAAATCCAGAAGGGTGCAATCTTTTCATTTGACCAATCCTCCTTCAGATTATTTTTCAGATTTGAGGAAATTTTGAAGGTGGGATTTTATACATCCTTAATATCATTAAAAATCCATCCATGAGGCATTATTTCCAAAATGGGAAGAAGATAGATCAATTAAAACATTTTTCTTGGACTGGGAAGGGCTCGTCTTTGCATCCCAATATGGTCGTGAGGAATGAATAAAAGGGTTAGAACTCCTTGAAAAGCATTTTTCTGGGTCAAAATTGCAAGAATCATGAATAAGTGGTTGATCGAGCTAGGATAACTTTGACCTTAAATTTTTTTTAGCCTTTCGCTTGTTCAAAGTCACACCACTGAAAGTAACTAGCAACTTGTACATCATTGTTTTATTTCTCCCCAATCCCATTCACTTGTCGACTATAGAGAGATTCCTGAATACCTCCAGAGCCAACACTCTATTTGGAACAAAGGTGGGGAGAAATAAATGCTTCTAAATAAATTCATGGTCTCAAAAAATGGTAAAATTATCTCCATATAACCATTCTACCCAAAGTTCACAACTTTGGAACCAGGTGGTCTGGTCCGAAGTGAGTCTACATCCATCATATTTGTCCACAAAAATATACATGGAAGACCTTAGGAAATCTGTTAGAAAGTCTTCATAGTTACATTATTTATTCAAAGTGGGATTCCATATAAAGATGGGCTTCCTCTAATTGACAATATTCACAAATTCTAGGCTAAAAAACTTTTTGAAGAATTTCTTATTCTAATTTAAAAACATGTGGACGAGAAAAGATGGGTACTATAAATGGGGAGAAAAATGGTAGTCTTGGAGCTATTGCATCATTACTTCTAGAATAGTATCAGCAAAATAAAACTGGATGCTAAGGGTTGGGGAAAAATTTATACAGTATGCCACAACTACCTAGAATTCTTGCACAAACATGTCTTATTACATCCCACTTAAAAATGCGAGCATGAAGAAGATATATTTTGAGTCATTTTTGAAAGATGAAAGAGGAATTGTGAAGCTTGGCCTATCATGGATCCTCGTGTGCAACTCTTGGTCTAAGAATATTTGGGAGTCAAACAAGTAATTCCACAAGTATTGATTTATCAAAATTCACATCTTCCGAGCCTCCATTAATACATAGCATGCTTCTTATGAAGTCTGGGCATATCACCACCTTTATCTCACCACATTGAATGGTGTTCATTTCCACATCAAAATGCCTCACCATGGTCTCAATTAATTCTGGGAAAGGATGAAATTGGCTACCATATATTGGGGAAGGCTGTAATTCCATATCTTCATGCCCATATCGATGTAACTCTAATTTATTTTTCTTTGTAGGCACCCTTGCCTTAAATCCTTGTTAGACGAAGCCAAAAATGGGTCTGCGATATCATCTATTGGGTCTTTAGCAAATATTGGGTCTCTGGTGGCTTCCATTTTGGCCATTTATGTTTTCTGGAATTTACTTTTCATGACCTTGGGTGCTTGTGCATATTAAGTTCTACAAATACTTCGGTTGTTTTTGGAGTGTATGGTGCAACATGCACTACAAACATTTATGAAGAAAATATGCTTTTGACAATTCTAAACATAGGAATCATGAAAATTTTCTCAATAATGCCCTTATTAATACTAAAGCTTTGGTAACACAAAAATAAAGGCAATGTGATAATCGCCCCAAACATGTGTATTTATTTCCTTGACATTCATGCATCATGCAGATGGAAAGAATGAAGTATGAATTACCTGGACTAGCCATCGTTCTGGAAAATGAGGCACTAACAATAACTAAGAGCTTGACACAGAAATATAGAAAGCAATTTTTAAGATATGCAAGATGATATAGATTGCTACTCACGATAAAAGAGGGGAGGGCTCAAAAAATAGAGATTTGGACAGTGAATAAAAAAGAAAATGTACCTGACAATACTTAGTGAATACAAAGGATGACTAACCTACTATTTACAAGGGGAAAATATGAACCATTAATGAAATTATTTGAGGTGCATACCATTTACCGAGATCTCAAAGGGGTTATCTTCCACATCCTCCCGTTCAAAAGTTTTTCCACCTTTATAGTTTGAAATGTGGAAAGGGCCTTCCCATAGAGCATCAAACTTTGCACGTTATCCTCACTTACTTGCCCTTTCATTGTAATTCAAGACTAGGTCATTTTCATTAAAAATTGGATTTGATGACCTTTTATCAAACCACCTTTTAACAACTTGTTAATGACATGTGAGGGTGTTGTAGGCTTGTTCACATTGTTCTTGTATATTTAGAAATTTGTCTAACCCTAAATTCATGGCGCCATCTTCTTCAACCTCTATAGAATTGAGGAATCGCAATGCTGCGATTTCCATTAAGATGGGAAGGAGAAATTCCTTTCCATAGACTAGGTCATGTGGTGAATTTTTAAGAACCCACTTCGGGGTAATCCTATCTACTCACAATGTAGCTTTTAGGTGTTTGTGCCATTCCCATTGGTGTTTTGAGCCAATCCTCTTTATAATTATGATCAAGTTTTTATTCATTGAATTGGCTAGCCCATTCCCCTATGGGTAATAGTTGGAAGATGTCTTCAAGAAAATGTCATTTCTTAGTGCAAATTCAGACATCTTGGTTCCAATGAATGCTCTTTCTTTGTCTAAAATTTTAATTTTAGGGGGCCCAAATCTTGACACAAATCCTTCAAGGAAGCTAACAATCCCATTTTCCATAGAATTTTTTAGTTATTTTGCTTCTTCTCACTGAGTGAAATAGTCTGTGGCCGTAAGAATCCTTATGTGTCTAGCACCTGGAGGGGTATTAATCACCCCGATGAAATATAAACCCCATTAGGAAAAGGGTTCATTGACTACAATGGGGTCTTAGTGTCATGGTGGAATATTTTTGCTTTCCTATGAAGATTTGGAATTTCTCATATCTTTTCACTAATTCAAAGCAATCAACAAACATTGTTGGCCAAAAATAGCCAGCCCGCATAAGTTTGAGTGTGGAGGTTTTTTCTAAATAATGTATGCCTGAGGATCTATTATGTATTTCTTCTAACACTTTCTGTCTCTGGGGTTCATTGATACATCTTAGTAGAAATCCATTGAAGTGTGTTTTGAAAGGAACACCTTCAAACATGAAATTTCTAGTACCTTTTAACCTGTAGTATCTTATTTTATTTGAAGGGAGATGAGAAGGATGTCTTCTTGTCTTCATGAAATTTATCTAATCAGCTACCCAGTCTTTTGTCTCTTTGATATAATTCATGAGGATCAATTCCTATGGCTCTTCAACCCCTTCCACTTCCTTTGCGTTATATTCACAAGGGCTTCTCCCTAAGACCACTTTTTTTGGGAAAACTTATATATCATAATCCATGATTTTGGTGATTTGATTAGCTCTTTTTTGGGTAATTTCACCTTCCATGATGTATTCCCACACGCTGGGGTGAGCAACATATACTAGGATCTTTCTTCATGAGACCATGTGTCTGAATGTTTTGAGGCCCTCCACTAGATAAAAGACTTTCTTCTCCACAAAATTGTATTTCACCTCATAGTCTTTGAGCATTCTGGAGCAGAAGGCATTACAATTTTCTTCCTTATGATTTTCTTCATTTTGGTTAAGCACAACAACAAGGATATATTCAATTCTTTGGGCATACACTATAAATTCCTTTGAGAAATTACGATTTGATAATACTGAAGCAGTAACTATGGCCGCTTTGATCTTCTTAAAGGAAACCTTTCCTTTCAGAGTCCATCATAAGAATTTTTATTTTCTTAACATCAAGGTGATAGGCCAAACCATTCCTGTAAAGCTAGAAATGAATTTTCTGGCGAAATTGATCTTCCTGAGAAAAGACTAAATTCCTTTCTTATTTGAGGGGAGTGGGAATTCCATGATAGATATTAATCACTTAGGATCTCTAAAAACCCCTTCCTTTGATGCTATACATCCTAGGAGTTTCCCTTGTAGAACCCCAAACACAGATTTCTTTGGATTTAAATAAACTCTAAATTCTTGACACTTTTCAAACACTTGTTTGAGGTGATCAAAATGACCCCCCCCCCTCTTCTTTGAGAACACTTTAAAATCATCCAAGTAGAGTAGAATGGTTAAATCTATCAACTCTTTGAAATCTGTCTCCATGGATTTATGGAATGTAGCCTTGACATTAGGCATACCAAATGACATTTTAGCATAAGAAAAATTTCCCCACTTGGTGGTGAACATGGTTTTGTACTAATCATCTTCCAATACCCAGAACTAGTTATACCCAGAGAAACCATCAAATAGTTAGAACATTTCAAATCCTGTAATAGTTTTTAGTTTTGTTCCATTTACAGTAGAGTGTGATGATATTTTAGAGAGGCTTTGTTCATGTCTCAGAAATTCACACAAAGGCAAATGTCACCATTATTTTTACGGGTTGGAACTAGGTTAGACACCCAAATGTTATGCTTAATTTGGTAGATGATCTTGGACTCAATCAATTTGGTCAACTCTTGTGCCATTAAGGATTCTAGCTTGGGATTGACCAACCTCTATTTTTGTTTGATGGGCTTAACTTGATCGTCCAATTCAATAGTGTTCTCGATTATGTCTCTATTGTAACCTTTTAGGTTGTTATAGGTCCATGCTATGAATCCCATATATTTTTCACATTGATTTAAGTCGTTCTCTATCCACTTCGGGGACCTCTTTTCCAACCTTCAAATTTTTTCCATCTCTAATATCTAGCTCTTTATAATTTTTATGATCTGCAACAAACTTGTGTTTTTCCCTTTAAACATCATCATAATCTTATAAGATTTCAAAGGTTATTAGGCCTTGGGGAAGTTTATTTCCTCTAAGCTAGATGAACTGATCCTCATAGGATTTCTCTATTTTAGGCTATAATTGATCAGTGAATTCTCCATCTTGTTGGATAAACAAGGTGATTAGATGACCATTCTTAAATACTCATGAGTGATTATCATTGTCTAGTTTGGATGGCCTTACTATCACTCAAACTGAATGTTCAATTGTAAATAGATCAGTGATAGGTTCAAAATGGGAAACGATTGTGGTGAGTTGGTCAACCTAGTTGTTCTATTTTCTTGAGATGACTTTTATATTGAAAGCATCAAAACTTTCAATCAGGTGCCATACACTATGGTGATAGGATCTCATCAAGGGATTCTTAGCGGTGGAAGTATTGCAAACTTATTTAAATACTAATTTAGATTCAAAAAATACTTTCAGATACTTGATTCCCATTCTTTCAGCCAAATATAGTCCTTAGATTAGTCCTTCATATTCTGTTTCTTTTTTTTGAACTAAAAATAAAGTGGAAAGCTTTCTTTACTTCTTCCCGTAAAGGGGAAATCAGGTGTATACCAGCACCAAAACATTTTTGACACAGCTAGCTCCATGAAAATACATTTTCCATAGTTCAAATTTGCTCAGAGGTTGAAATTATTATTTTGTTTTTCATCAGTGACTCTTGACATTTGATGATCCTCATCAAACATTACATAGGTGCTCAACCCGGTAGCATGGAATTTTCCAAAAGGATCCTATTCAAATAAATTATTCAATGAGACTTCTTCTTCTTCGGTTCTAGTTCTAGTCACTTCTTCATCCTATAGCATTTAAATGCAATACATTTCTTCCCTAGGGATGGATGTATGAGTAGGCTCAAACTTGAGAATGGGTTCATCAGCTACATGAGTACTATGCACATGTTTCAACAATACCTTGCACTTAGATCCATGTTTTTTTCTTAGAATATAATGGACCATTCAAGGGACATGTAACCTTCTATTTTGGTAGTAAAGTATCGCAAAAGGAAAACAAAAAAAAGAGGGGGGATATCGATGAATACAACTTCTTAGAGAGCTGTGATATTAGGGTAGGAAAAGAGGTTGAAGTGAAGCTCCTTTATGATTCATATAGATTGGACCTTCTTCCCATCTAATTTTTTAATTCCTCTATCAGAAGGTTGATACTTAACATGGAGGGACTTTGCTATTTCCTTAGGCATGACAATACTGATTGTGTGTGTGAAATAGTGCACCAGTTACCTGTGAAACAACACTTCAATAGATCATTACGTTAGTGAAAATAAGGTTAGTAAAGCATGGAAATCCACTAAAATGGATCTATTGATTTCTAACTAGGAGGAGTGTGAAAAAGAACATAATAGCCCTCAGATTATGCCTTTTCCGGTGACATATACAACCTAGAATGAAAGATTTTAATTAAACTAGTCTAAATGACAGAAGCATGCATATTAACTCTAAAAATGAAGATAATAACAATGCCTACTATTAGATCAAAGATGCAATATGAGTTCCAAAATGATCAAACCAACATTACAATACATTTAACTCTAAAATTATGGGCTTATTTGTGCTGAAAAACTCCTATTTATAGAAGAAATGAGGAGAGAGAGGGGTACAAGGGTCATTAATGGAGTTGCAAAACTCATTAATGAGGTGTAAGGGGAATAAATTACAAAGGCATTAAGGAAGCATGGGATTGAGGAATATGCATTAAACACAAGCATTTAAGAGGCATGGAGAGGTCATATGCATTAAATTCAAGCATTTAAGAGGCATGGAGAGGGTGTAAGAGGCAAGCTTGAGAAAGTTGACTCTATCAAGTGGGTTAAGTTCCTAATCAGATTTTTAGGAATTCATTAGGAGGTGGGTTAGAATGGGATTAGGATTAGGATTAGATTTAGCATGGGGTGAATATGTTGGGATGGGTTTGAACCCAGGGTCAAGGTGGTTGAGGTAGGTTAGGTTAGGGGTTTAGGGGAATATTAATGAAATGAATTATATTAAATATATTCATTCAAAAATAGGAATATTAATTATTTAAGCCTTTTATTGCTTTAGATAATTAATTAGGACTATAGCCAATTAATCAAATTAATTTAGGCTAGAAGATAGGATTTTTGCAAGTGATTTGATATAATAGGGATTTATTTAATTCCTCTTAAATTAATTACCTTAGCCATGTTTGATTTGAATTGATTTGAATTGATTGGCTTAGGTGATTAATAAAATTTAGTGTTTAGATCACTTAGGAGATTAAATTTGATTTGAATGAATTATGTCAGCCGATTGAAGAGTTGTCTGAACATAATTGGGGGTATGATCACACTTAGGGAAAATAGCATTTATAGTCAGAGCAGACCAAATCCAGGTGGTTACATTTTCCCCTCTTTGAATTAATGTGCGAGCAACGCATTGATTCAAATAATTTTTTTTGATTTTGACTTCAGAAAGATTGAGAATTTTGCTCAGAATCGAACGAAAATGCCTAATGAGATCAGTCTCGCACTTGATTGAAATAAATTGATAGAATTGACTTTGAACTTGGTTGTCATCCAAAGGTCAATAAAATATATTAAATATACCAATCCTGAACTTGGTTTTCATCCAAAGATTGATACTGATTCTGGACTTGGTTGTCATCCAAAAGTCAGTAGGAAGCTGCCAGGAGCTTAATAATAATCTTTTAAAAATGAGGAAACACAAGATATCCAACTTATGAGAACCAAAGATTTCTATCCAAAAGTTTTGACTTAGTCAAGGAAACTATCATGCCCCTAGTGTTTGATAACAAAGTTATTTTAATATTGTTTCAAGCAAGAATTAATTGATGATAATGTGATCACGCCCCCTCAGGAATGAAATCAAAGGAAATGAATGAAATCTCTCTATTAAAATAATGTATCACTTGCAGGAATGAGTGAGGAAAGAAACAATGGAGTAGAATAAGTGAAGAAAGAATGTGTGTTTAATAATAAACACATGAGTACCAAGTTACTTACGTGAAAAAGTGAGTGGTGAGACTGAAAAAAATGATGTCAGACCAGGATTTATGATGAAATGTGCAATTTGACAGATTTTCAGAACAAATGGAGCAATTTGGCAGTTTCAAGAGTTGTCGCAAAAAAGTTTGTGACATGAAAAAGGGATTTAATGCACCTTCACTATTTGTGTGGAAAAGTGAGCTTGTGAATTTTCCTCAATAGCATCTTGCTTAAATCTGGTTATGTCCAGACTTTCCTTGTAGGTATCTCCTTCATTTTGCTCATTTTGCGCGTCATAGACCAGGGATTTGACAGCGGAGATGACCTTTGTACTGCTAGCGTAATTTGAAATCTCACCATGTGGGCTTGTTAAATTTATTGTCAAAACTTATCACTTTGATTTCATTCCCGATTGATCAGAAGGGGAACAAAATGAGTTTAAGTTGCCTGGGAGGAGTTTCAAAACCCCTAAATAGTTCAAAAGGCCAATATATATCTCAAAAATTACCTTTTTACTATTCATTTTCACTTTTATTCATAGCAAATTTGAGAGCTTTGTAGAGAAGATGGTGGTCCCTATCAAGAAGCATCATTTTGAGCTCATTAGTCATCATCAACGCTTGACCGATTACGCACCTTCGGTAAGTACTTGCAAAAATATTTTGTGAATTTTGTAATTTTAAATTTTATGTATTTCTGTAGCTTGTAGAGCCCTTTAAATTTTGGGTCACATCCAGAATTTTGGATCGCACCCTATCAAACCCGTGTTGCATCCGATATTTCCTAGATTGCATCCTATTTTTCCAGATTTCTGTGTCGCATCCAAGATTTCCTGGATCGCATCATGTTATTTTTTTTTAGCCTTAGTTTAGTAGAAGAAATTTAGTTTATGTCGTATCCCCTATTTTTAGGATCATACCCTATGTCTTGGGTCACATCCAGGATTTATGGGATCGTACCATGTATTCTCAATCACATCCTATTTTTCTAGGATCACATCCAGTAAAAAGATCGCACCCTGTATATCCAGGATTGCATCTGGGTTTTAGACTTAGAATTTGTGCAAATTGTGAACTGTCTTTTCTCCGTGGACTTTGAACCACTTAGCTGATTACATTTTTGTCATAGATAGAACATTGATTTATCTAATATTTTTCCAAAAATAGGTTGATTTTGAGGGAGTTTCATTCCGAGGCACATATCCAGGGCGTGTACCTGCTTTGGCTGAAATTTTGTCTGATGATGAGCAAGAGACAGTGGTCTGTTGAAGATTACAATCCTTGATTGGTTTACCCGTTATAGGGGTAAATCAGGTTCTATTGACTGCTCTTGCCGAGAGATGACACTCAGAGCACAACACCTTCCATCTCCCGACCGAGGAGATGATAGTTACTCTTGAGGATGTATGGAAAATATTGTGATTTCCCATTATTGGTCACGAGGTGCATTTTGAGTTGACTTCTACTCTGGCGATTGGTGCAGCTCATCGGTATTTCCAAGATGATACCATTGATCGGAGATACCTTTCTTGGGATTACATGTGTGATCATTATGATCAATTATCTATTTATTTAGCGGGTTTGATTGGTGGCATCTTGATGCCAGATAGAGAACAACACAGATTCCTTGTAGGATGGGTAGACATGTTAGAGAAGATGGTCATCTCAAGATGGAGATTTGCGTGGGGTAGCTGCATTCTGACTCACATGTACTGAGAGCTCCACGAGATTGTCTATCATTATACCTGGAGCATGACTGTAGGTATTTTGATTCTTCAGATCTGGGCCTAGGAGCACATCCCAGTGACATGACCGATAGTAGACAGGTAGCGGGCACCTGAGTATCCTTATGTATATATGTACGCAGGTCTTATTCAGTAGCACCATCTGGGCAAGGTAGATTACTGGCAGAGACTTTTTGATGATATGACAGAGGTAGTATGGTGGCCATACTTAGACTATGAGGAGTGGACCTCGGATGCCAGACACATACCATTTTTATTTTAGAGAAGGTACCTGATTGGGAGGACCAGATACATTATAGAGAAATTTTTTCATACCTGAGTCTTGAGACAGTTTAGCTGGCGACATGGCAGGACGTAAGATGTGACTGTATATGCTCAGATCCGTGATGAGGCACCATTGTGGGGTGCCCAGCTTAGTTATGAGACTGCCCATCAGGAGATCAGAGATATGGTTGGAGTTGATTGGAATCTCCATCATGATGTTTATGATGTAGGTTGTTCAGATGGATATGCCGCAGAGATGCTTCAACATCCATTTCCATAATTCACAGTTCCGGAGGAGGCCATTCCTCGTATATTGGACCTGATAGACTATGATCTGGATGACCACCCTGCCAGGGGGAGAGGAGGAGCACAGAGAGATAGGGGTGCTGGTAGACATGGAGGGAGGGAAAAAGGTAGAGATGGAGGTAGAGATGGGAGACATCCTCCTCCAAATGATGGTGATGACGACGGAGATGATAGGGGAGGTGGAGCTGTGGGTGGCACTGCAGATGTGGCCAGTGGGAGTGGATAGGGTCGGTGTACCCAATTTAGATTTGCTGCTCCATGGATAGATTTAGGTCCTTTACTTACAAGGGAGAAATAGAGACAGCAGAAGCAACAGTAGTAGAGGCAGCCTAACAGGTCACAGGACAAAGCTTCAGGATAGGAATTTGGCAGGGGTTTTGGCAGAGATGGGGACCCACTATCCCAGTGTGAGCGGGAGAGAGAGCATTTGAGAGCATGCATCACCACTTTAGAGGCTCTATTGATAGATATGGATTCACAGCTAGAGCATCTCAGGGCAGAGCGAGATAGGAAGGGTGATATGCTCAGAGCAAAGAGAGATGCACAGGCTTAGATAGCCACTCACCAGGGACATAGAGAATCCTATTACTTTTCTTTATACCATGCTACAGTTCCACAGGGCCAAAGAGCACTGTCTTATTCATGGGTCGCTCAGCAGTCTGAGGGAGCTATGCCTCCTCTACCATGATTTGTACCACCTCCTCCTCCTCCTCCTCCAGATCAAGGAGAGGGAGGAAGCCAAAGTTGATTTTGTATTTTTTCACATATGTATATTGTATATCTATATCCTTCTAAGATCTTTCTTTTGTATGATGACACATGACATATATATATATATATATATATATA
>MU224027.1:28310-144225 GCA_018584345.1 Thuja plicata | reverse complement strand
TATATATATATATATCTGATTCTTTCTGACCCTCTAATACTCTTTGTGTAGACTTTGTGCTATGTGGTTGATCTTTGTATCATGATGTGTTGATATATATATCTGAGACAGTTGTTTCTAATTCTGACATGTGTCATGATGTGTCCTTGCTTTGATAGATTTGTTTTCACATGTGATTGTATCTTGGTTTTATGATGAGTTAGATTAAATGACATCATTTATGCATTTTGGATTTATCACTGATATAAATATGTTTCAAATGATACTATGTGAATATGCAAATGGATGTTTTTGAGTTTTTCTTATGCAAGTAAAATGTATGGATGCACTTAGGATGTAGAAATAAAATGTACAAATGCTTTGTTTTTGTATTTTTCCTCTGTCTCATTTTATGAATGCAAAATGTATGCTATGGATGTGCAACGATATAGATATCAGTAATAGTAAATGGATGTAATTAACTTGGATTTAGAAGAGAAAATAGAAACCATTTTTGAGCTCAAATTTCTTATGCTTTTACTTCTTTCACAAATGCATCATGCAATCTCTAAATGTAGCTATATGCAGACTCTTAGGACTTGTCACTAATTGGCAGATATTGGACATTTTTATCATCATTGGGTGCTTCTCAAAATGGATACCACCTGATAGTACAACAATCACTAATGCCCACTGATATTATGAAAGTATGAATACTATGTTTATTGGAATGTCAGAAATAGACTTAGGCATCAAGGCATAGAAGCCAAGAAAAAAAAATAGTCACCTTCCTTTTACTATATCAGAATCTGTGTAAGGTAAGATATTGGACCCGCAATGACCTTGAAAATTCATATCCTTGGGTACATTATGCTTTTTATACTTTAGTGAGAATCTAAATATAGAAAACAAACAAGGAAATTGTTTCAACCTCACCATAGTTCACACATAACAAAGATTGAGATATATGCGGCTATCCACTCATGGAGACAACTCTTACCATAAACATCCAAGTTAGGTGAAATGTATAGGATCATTTGGAATAATCACCATACGCAGAAAAATAAGAAATTTTTATGCCCCTATCCTTGCAACACTTTGTCTTTGCGCAGATGTCATGGAGTAACTCAAAAGACATAACAACTATCAATTGTGAATCAATCAAAGAAAACTCATAACTTCTTATATGCCCCCAATTAAAACATTATGGGTATATAAAAGAGTCATAATCAAATCAAGATCAAACTGTGTTTAGGTAGTATTGAGAAATACCATTGATTCATTTTTCAAGCGCAGTATAGATTCATCAATCAAAAAGATGGAATTCAAGAAAATATGTGTTCCATGTCTGTGTGGAATCATCATTCTGGTTTGCAATCCAATGTAGGTCTTAGGAACACCATTCATGTTAGTGCCATGTTTGTGCCAGATAGGTGGTTCGTAAAGATACACCCTTGTTTCATGAAAGTGACAGTTTGGTGCAAGTATTGAGAAGAATTTTGTCACAAGACAAACCATTCTATGATGACCTAGAAGATGCAACCTATCATACTAGAAAAGATTCCCTTAGTGTAGAATGACTTGACCTTAAGACTGAAACACAGACAAATCCCAAGCAAGGATAAGGTTTTTGTAAGGAAACAAAGTCAACTCTTAGCACATGTGTAATTGTGAAGGCCTAGTATCAACAATGTATTGATAGATAGAGCACATTATACAAGTGACGCCTGATTGCTAGTGTGTAGAATATTTTTAAAAGATTACCAATTCTCAAGCATGATCACATTTGTGTGCCCCCAATGTCTAGAAAGACATAGGGTGTTACAGATGGATTGATAGATCAGAAGTGGAGCAGAAAAAGTGACATATACAACCTAGTATGAGAGATTTTAATCAAACTAGTCTAAATGACAAAGAAGCATGTATATTAACTCTAAAAATGAAGATAATAGCAATGCCTAGTATTAGATCTAAGATGTAATATGAGTTCCAAAATTATCTAAACATAATAGCAATACATTTAAATCTAAAATTATGGGCTTATTTGTGCTCAAAAACTCCTTCTATTTATAGAACAAATGAGGAGAGAGAGGTGGTACAAGGGTCATTAATGGAGTTGCAAAAATCATTAATGAGGTGTAAGAGGAATAAATGCCAAAGGCATTAAGGAAGCTTGAGCTTGAGGAATATGCATTAAATGAAATCATTTAAGAGGCATGGAGAGGTCATATGCATTAAATGAAAGCATTTAAGAGGCATGGAGAGGGTGTAAGAGGCAAGATTGAGAAAGTTGACTTTCTCAAGTGGTTTGAGTTCCTAATCACATTTTTAGGAATGTGACATCATTAGGAGGTGGGTTAGAATGGGATTAGGATTAGGATTAGATTTAGCATGGGGTGAATAGGTTGGGATGGGTTTAAACCCAGGGTCAAGGTGGTTTTAGGTAGGTTAGGTTAAGGGTTTAGGAGAATATTAATGAAATGAATTATATTAAATATATTCATTCAAAAATAGGAATTTTAATTATTTAAGCCTTTTATTGCTTTAGATAATTAATTAGGACTATAGCCAATTAATCAAATTAATTTAGGCTAGAAGATAGGCTTTTTGAAAGTGATTTGATATAATAGGGATTTATTTAATTCCTCTTAAATTAATTACCTTAGCCATGTTTGATTTGAATTGATTTGAATTAAATTGATTTGATTTGATTGGCTTAAGTGATTAATAAAATTTAGTGATTAGATCACTTAGGAGATTAAATTTGATTTGAATGAATTATGTCAGCCGATTGAAGAGTTATCTGAACATAATTGGGGGTATGATCACACTTAGGGAAAATATGGTCTATAGTAAGAGAAAACCAAATCCAGGTGGTTACACTGATAGCACCTAATTCTATCATTGAATTATGTAGTAGCTTATCCCCTACTATCAAGGTAAGAAAGAAAGGCATAGGTTTAGTATTACCTTTTTCTTTATCTTTTCTTACGTTGTCAGAATTAACCAAAACAACTGATTGCTAGACTTGGGGAATCTTTGCCCTTGAGATATGAATCTTTCTCTTCAATATTTTTTTTAGCAATGACTCCTACTCTTTCTTTCTTATCTCGATTATCAAGAGCTTCCTTCAGTAGTTTATTTTTCTCGGGAATCGCAAGCACATCCCAAATGGATTGATGTGTGGGGGCCATTTTTAATTGTTCCACTATATATACCTTTGTCTCCATGGGAAATTTTGTTTCCTTTTTATTTCAAGGGATGAGTAATTTTTTTTGGACTGGCTATAGCTAGACCTCTTGAGCGGCGGGCTTGTTTTGTTAAAATCTCAGTTGCAGCAGTGGGGCAGTCCTGGTTGGTATGGTTAGAAGAGTTGTTTCTTTAGTATATATTCATTTTGAATGGGTGTTGTAGTCTGACTAGACTTGTGGAATTCTTAAAGTGGACGCCTCATTCATGAAACCACTTAATCCTCATCCTCCATCCATGAGAAAAGAGCATGGTTGGGAGCAATCTCTTACTCTTTCTCCAAGGACACTCCCTGCACCTGGGATGTCATCATGAAATTCTCCATCTATGAGGAAGATTATTAATAATTACAGGTATCAGGAGTCACTCCTTCACTCCTTTTCTCTGTTATCTTTTGCTACAGATTTCCCCTTGGACAATATTTGGGTATATGGGTGTCATTGGATGGGAAGCACCATGCATTCAGGTCTTCCAAAAAGTTGTTCCACGTGGCCACTAATTTTCTATTATAACTAGGAAGAACATATTGTAAGGGTTCTAATGGTGGGGTGGTATAAAAACTAACTTCTTATAGTTTTGACCTTGGCCATTGTTGTTCTGATCATTATTCCCTTGGTTGTTTTGATTCCATCTTTGGTACTAATTCAACTGATAAGAGGGTCTCCCATTTTTTCAATTTTGGAAATTTTGATATGAGGGGTACTAGGGAACACCATTATGCCTTTTCAATTTAGTAATCTCATTTGACATTTTCCTCAATAGGATCTTCATATCACTCACTTTAGGCAATAAAAATGAAGAGGCTACTTGTGATGTTTGAGAATTTGAATAGACATACATAGACTGCGGGACTGGGGTATGGCTAGGAGAGGTCTCACTTTGGATGTGCTCTAGGAATTTGAGGGAATACTCATGGAAAAATGGAAATGGAGGTATTGATATAAATTTACTTGAATGAATCAGGTTGTTCTCAATTCTTATGGCTATTTCATAGGCGACAGGAAAACTTACAGCTCCCAGGGTTTGAATGCTCCAGGCTATGTCTACATTGAAATATTTTAGGTAAAATAAAAAGGCCATGGGTACTGGAGGACATGCGTTTGTGGGGATTCTATTCTATTTCCTATGGAATCTTTTATTAAAGAAAACTAATGCTTCTTGGGGGGATATTTTTATATTGATGAGTTGTTGAAGTAGTGAAGAGCATTCACCCTTCTCACAGAAATAGTTGTAAAATAGGTTGCCCAGGGCATACCAGGTAGCTATACTATTTGGTGTCAAATATCTATACCAATGTAGTGCCTTCCCATTGAAAGATGCATCTAATAACTGTAATACCCCAAAATTGGCATCTTGCAACCCTAACCAATTTTGTTGCATTTATCGACTTTTTGAGTCATCAAAGTCCTATGGTACTAGGCAATCCTGATTTTTGACTAACTCTACTTGACCTAAGTGTCAAATGTAGAAAAAGATAAATCTACATTAATCACATACTATATTTAATTCCTAAATATCAATTACAATTAGCTAAATAAACCCAATGATTGAATTAATTTAATTACAAAGTCCTAGCACTTTAATTAAATTAAATTCACCCTTTTAGCTAAAATACATAAAAAGGAATTAAATGAAATTTGATTATTAAATAAATATCCTCATTTCAATAATTGAATTTCATTATTCAAATAATTGAGAAAGTGAATTTATGAGGTCATATTTCATTTATATAATCAAATAATCCCTCCAAAATCCTCACTTTAGTTCAGAAATGGAAACTCTGAGTTAACTGTAATTTGAAAGTGCAACAAATTAGTTAACTATTCATTGACTCCAAAAGACAATGGTTGAATATCTCTCTCAAGGAAAATTTCCATTCTGAACTAGACTCTCATCCAATCTCCACCGTTCATCCCGTTCAATCTCGACCGTCGATTGATTTTTAGATTCTATAAAGAACCCTCTTGTCTCTCATTCAAGGAGGAGGAGAATGCATATTTTTGGAGTATCAAATCACTGCTAGATTGTTAGCTCAAATTTGTGTGCATTCAAGCTTTCATTATTCTCATTGTTATTGCAATAGATTAACATCATTCAATAGATTAATAATGCATTTCACTATCGCTTAATTTCTTTCAAGTATTCTTAGATTAACCTCATCTTCCATTTATAGATTAATCTCACATGTTCATTTCTAGATTAAATATTGCATTTGCATTCTAGATTAAACCCTCCATTCTCAGATTGGTCTTGGTTGTTGGACTCTCAAATTCTAAGAGCTTCTCAAAACCCCATCTAGATAGGAGGCAATAGGTCGGCTCATCCAGGCATGTAGGATGAATTACTTCATATTCATTCCTATATGTGACTTATGAATAAGGACCATGTTGAAGTGTATGGATAGATAAAGAGGTCAATATTTAGCATATACATTTCTGGTGCATGGGGTAGAATTGATACCAGTAGGTAACCTAGAGAACCACTCCATGGAAGACCCTCCCAAACTACGTGGGAAGAGATGCATGAGTAAGTTTGGTTGTGTATAAAATCCATATATAGAGCACCAAACTCTCTTAGATGGTCCTGAGGATCAGAGGTACCCAAGTATTTTTTGTACTTGGGAAGTTTAACTCCTTTAGGAAATGGAGGCATGCAAAGACTTTTGTCAAATGGAAAAAAACAAATGCTATCCAGCGTGAACTTTGTGGCCAATTTGTCCTTATCCTTCATGAGTTGAAGGAGTTGTCCTTGCATGCTTTGAACTTGTTTCTGTAATCAGTAGTTTTTGATTTATTCCTCCTTTGTGACAAGAGTTTCTATGTTGTAGTTTGAGGGTAGCTTGGCCCCTGGATTAGCTATCTCAAGGAGATATGTCTCCTTCTCTTCCTTCATGAGGATCTCCATCATTTTATGAAAGTGTTTATTCTTGCGAGCATCCGCTATATCTTCCTAAGTTATTACCTCCTCCTCATCACTAGGGGGTTCTTGACAATGATATTTACCCTTGGTGGTTTTAGATTGATCATTGTCTTTGTTGTGTTCACCCTTTTGATTTTGGTCTTCCATCTTGCTGGTATGCAAGTGTACAGTGTGCAAAGACTCACTATGAGGAGGTTGAGTATGCTAAGGTGTTGTACCTATGAGAACCCTTGTTGTGTTGATAGATTTAGATTTAGATGACGATTCTTCAGATTTTTGTGCTCTTGAAATTTTACTTAAAAGTCAACTCTAGTCAACCCTGGTCAAACTTGGTCAAATAGACCTTGAAATCACTTCTGAATCTTCTGGAATCTTCCATAATATGTACTGAGTTCTTCTAGACCTTCGCTTCAACATCTATCTCTGACTTATTACTTTCAATCACCATTATGACGTGTCATCTTTCCATTTTGCTCCCAAGGGGGTAGGATGATTACATCATTGAATCACTTTGAATCTATTTTAATTAATCATATATGATTTTGAAAAGTCCTCATTGCTAGGGGTATCTCATCACTTGGGGCATGTTCAATTTTTGTACTTCATAGTCAAAACTGGGTATTCCACAATTTTGAATCACTAGGGGCATCTCTGTTCCTTACAATCTTGTCATCTCATCTATTAGGTATTTGAGAAATCTAACTCAGATCCTTGAGGATCAAGCTTCATTCTAGAGATGGTTCTCAAAATCTCATTGTTAGGTATCAGGGAAATCTAACCTGGATCCCTAAAGATCAAGCTTCATTCTGGAGATGGTTCTTGAAATCTCATTGTTAGGTATTTGAACAATCTAACTCAGATCCCTAAGGATCAAGCTTCATTCTAGAGATGGTTCTCAAAATATCTTTGTTAGGTATCAAGGCAATCTAACTCAGATCGCTAAGGATCAAGCTTCATTCTAGAGATGGTTCTCGAGATTTCATTGCTAGGTATCAGAGAAATCTAACTCAGATTCTTGAGAGTCAAGCTTCATTCTGGAGATGACCCTCAAAATCTCTTTTAACCGGTGTCTAGGCATCCGACCTAGATTTTGGAGAATCAAGCTTCGTTCTGGAGATGAGTCTGAAACTCGATCTAACTGATATCTGAGCAATCTAACCTAGATCTTGGGAGACTAAGCTTCATTCTGAAGATGGTCCTAAAAATTTCTATTGACTATCTTTCAAAGAATAGGTATTGAGAAAATCTAACCCTAACTCCTAAAGATTGATCCTTGTTCTAGGGATAGTCTTTTGAAAGGTGATAATCTATTAGGTATTTGGGAAATCTAACCCAGATTCTTGAGAGCCAAGCTTTTTTCTAGAGATGACCCTTGAAATCTCTTTTAATCGGTGTCTGGGCAAGCGACCTATATTTTAGATAATCAAGCTTTGTTCTAGAGATGATTCTAAAAATTGATCTAACTGATATCTGGGAAATCTAACCTATATCTTGGGGGACTAATCTTTGTTCTAGAGATGGTCCTAAAAATATCTATTGACTATCTTTCAAAGAATAGGTATTGGGACAATCTAAGCCCAACTCTTGAAGATTGAGCTTTGTTCTTGAGATAGTCTTTTGAAAGGTGATAATCTATTAGGTATTTGGGAAATCTAACCTGGATTCCTGAGAGTCAAGCTTCATTCTAGAGATGACCCTCGATATCTCTTTTAACCGGTATCTGGGTGACTGAACTAGATTTTGGAGAATCAAGATTAGTTCTAGAGATGATTCTAAAAATCGATCTAACTAATATCTGGGCAATATAACCTAGATCTTGGGGGAATAAGCTTCATTCTGGAGATGGTCCTAAAAATCTCTATTGACTATCTTTCAAAGAATAGGTATCGAGACAATCTAACCCTGACTCATGAAGATTGAGCCTCATTCTAGGGACAATCTTTTGAAAGGTGATAATCTATTAGGTATTTGGGCAATCTAACCTAGATTCCTAAGAGTCAAGATTCATTCTAGAGATGACCCTCAAAATCTCTTTTAACTGGTATCTGGGTGACCAACCTAGATTTTGGAGAATCAAGCTTTATTCTAGAGATGATTTTGAAACTCGACTTAACCGACATCTTGGAAATCTAACCTAGACTTCAGAGAGTTAAGACCCATTCTAGATATGGCTCTAAAACCTTCATCAATCAAACTTTATATCATCACATCTCAAAATAAATCTTAACTATTCTTCTATGCTTCAAACATCAGACTATTATTTGAATCAATGCACTACTTTCACATCATTTCAAAGAGGGGCAAAATGTAATACCCCAAAATTGGCATCTTGCAACCCTAACCAATTTTTTTCCATTTATCAACTTTTTGAGTCATCAAAGTCTTATGATACTAGGAAATCCCAGTTTCCTAAGTGTCAAATGCAGAAAACTCTAAATCTGCATTAATCACATACTATATTTAATTAAATGTCAATTACAATTAGCTAAATAAACCCAATGATCAAATTATTTAATTACAAAGTCCTAGCACTTTAATTAAATTAAATTCACCATTTTAGCTAAAATACATAAAAAGGAATAAAATGACATTTGATTATTAAATAAATATCCTCATTTCAATTGAATTAATTACTCAAATAATTGAGAAAGTTAATTTATGAGGTCATATTTCATTTATTTAATAAAATAATCCCTCCAAAATCCTCACTTCAGTTTAGAAATGGAAACTCTGAGTTAACTATAATTTGAAAGTGTAACAAACCATTTAACTATTTCATTCATTCCAAAAGCCAACGGTTGATTGTCTCTCTCAAGGAAAATTTCCATTCTGAAATGGACTCTCATCCAATCTCTACCATTCATCCCATTCAATCTTGACCATCGATTGATTATGGGATTCTATAAAGAGCCCTCTTGTCTCTCATTCAAGGAGGAGGAGAATGCATATTTTTGGAGTATCGAATCACTGCAGGATTGTTAGCTCAAATTTGTGTGTATTCAAGCTTTCATTATTCTCATTGTTATTGCAATAGATTAACATCATTCAATACATTAATAATTAATTTGACTATAGGTTAATTTCTTTCAAGTATTCTTTGCTTAACCTCATCTTTCATTTCTAGATTAATCTCGCATGTTCATTTCTAGATTAAATATTTCATTTGCATTGTAGATTAAACCCTCCATTCTCAGATTGGTATCGGTTGTTGGACTCTCAAATTCTGAGAGCTTCTCAAAACCCCATCTAGATAGGAGGCTACAGGTTGGCTCATCCAGAAATGCAGGATGAATTACTTCATATTCATTCATGTATGTGACTGATGAATAAGGACCATGTTGAAGTGTATGGCTAGATAAAGAGGTCAAAATTTAGCATATAAAATAATCTTAGGGCCATATTTTTCTCTATGATATGATGTACTATGCATGTATTAGCTACATTTATCATGTTCTCAGTAGGAGTCTTCTCATCTTCAGCAATAATTTTAGGCAGAGCCTTTAGAGCATTAGTAGGGATAGCATCCCATTTTACACTGATGACTAGTCCTTGACAAGGACTTCCACTATCCAAAGTAACAAAGTTTTGTATATTCATGGTTGTTTTAGTGGGTGGTACTGGTAATAGGTTTGATGATGAAGTTGAGGCTCTAGATCTGGTTACGGAGACTAGGGGAGGGATCAATAATCGTGAGTAACAAGTGGATATAGATCTTGTGACAAGCCTATGGCTCATACACTTGTTAATAAATTGGGCACTATTATGGTTTGGTCCCACTAGGTGTGCCATAAAAAAGAAACTATTGATCTTGAAATTTTCACTTCAAAAAGGTAAAAGGCCTTATGAAAAGTTTAAGTATTGTGGGACCAAAATGCTAACACTCAGAACTATCTCTAGGATTGATGAGCCAACTCTCCATGAACAAGGGGATGGAAAGAGAAGAATACTGAAAGTGAAGCTAAGCTAAGCTAACGACAATGCACCAAATCATTTTACTACTAACTCGCAATCTTTTAAATGAAAAGACAAAACCATAACATTAGAATGCAATTATTGTTTGATAAATTTGCATAGTATACCACAATCCCTTGATAGTATAAATGATAACATAATGAAAAGATCCAGGACACAGGTCAGAATATTCATATCATTTCATGGGTGCATTTATGAAATCCAAAAACAATAAAACATTCAGGGAACCTATTCATCTGTTTGTTTTTGACAACATCACAGACATGAAACACCTTTATCTTTCAATTACCTTCAATTGGAAGAGTTAATTTTAAACATGGTCCATCATTGAAAGTAATTTTAATATAAAAATTATAGTCTTATAAGATGATCAATACTTAAAATGACATAGACTTCTAGTGTATTCAATATTAACTATGTTAGAATAAATGAGAGGGGGGGGGGGGGGGGTGAATCACTTAGAATTAGTTTCCTCACAAATTATCCTACAGTCCCAAATTTCTCCAGATGTATACCAAAACAAATTCAATCATATAAATCAACTCGGTGAAAATGTATTCTGTAAACTTAAAATTTCATCAATAGTATTTATTGAGTGTTAGTAAATTAATACTATGATTAGCGATTACCAATCTAGGTCAATAAAATAAAGTGTAAAACAATCCACAACATTCATGCACATTGACATAGATTTTTAACACGGAAACCCTGCTAAGGGAAAAACCACATGGGACTAGTAACCTAAAATATTTTCACTCTTCTGAAGTGAGGTCGGTGAGGACCCAACCCTATTAAAGGTTACAGTGCACCCTGTTAAATGTGACCTTGTTAGAGGAATTAAAACTAACCATTCTCTCTTGACTGTACATTCACTATGGGGTCAACAAGAAAACACTCAACATTATCTGAATGTTATAATAAAGACTTCATTGTCCTACTCGGTTAAGAGATTTATCTGTAACAATGGTTAAACTGATACAGTAATGATCTTATTCAAATACAACTCTGATTTGCAGATATTTAGATCTATTCTAAGTACATAATACCTATGATCAATTTTTTCACTTTAGTTCATCTCATACTTCATACTTGTTCTTCTTGGTAATCCTCTTTCCTCTATCACTCAGTTATGTCTGCAGAAAATGCTCGGTTCTATCTTTAGCCAGTTTGATTAGTCATACATAAAATTCACATGTATGCATCAGGTGCATCTCTTGTGTATTCATAATGAATCTCTTGTCTCTTATATAGACATCATAGCTCATTTAATTTTCATCCTTTAGATATTTCCTCTTAATATCCATCATTTATTTTCCCGCTTGATCCTTCCTTGGTAGTTGTGTTAAAAACACATTTGAATCTCTGTCATCTGAGCTTCCTTAAATTTTCATAACCATTTGATCAAATAAATTTTTTTATCTTTTACCTTGAAATCATCAATTGCTAGCTCAACATCCAAGTTAGCCTCAATTTGATTAAATTGCTTGGTTTTAGTATTAACCATGTTGTGTTAGCAATCCCTAGCTCGGTTATCATTGTGCTCGGTATGCACTATGTTTTACTCAGTTATTACTGTCTCTCAGTGTATACATAACTCTTCATTTACCAACCACATAAACATTGTTTTTTCCAGATCTTCAAATCATAAAAAATGTTTTCCACCATAATCAGATGCAAATAAGTTGACATCAATGACAATAAATCAATTGATAATGTTTATCATCACTTCTGCAACTCAGTTGAATATCAACAAATGACTTGAAACATATAATCAGTTGTTGTTCATCAATCTCTCCCTTTGGCATTGATGGAAATACAATATGAAATATGTAATATAAAATTCCATACAACAAATACCAAACTTATTTTATACAACTACAACAATTCTATAGCTCTCCTTAGCTTGAATATAATTTTGTCATTATTATAAACAAAAATTTCACTATGCAGATTCTCCCTACAGTTTTGATGTTTGAGCTCTTGAATCTCTCTATAGATTAGATATGTCTTTTCTCTCCCTTTCTCTTTTCTCCCTTTAGTGGATAGATATTTCATTGATCAATTCTCTCCCTTTGATATTTCATGAATCTCTCCCTTTGACAACAATGCCAAAAAGAAATATGCATCTCTTCAGTAGCCAAAAAAATATCTCTGATTTTTGGTGCAGTAGGTACCTTTCAATGTACGGATATGTTTGTGTCAGTCTAGTTCATCTTTTGCATCAACATGATTGATATTCTGATTTCATGTAGGTTGATGCAACCTCCTACTCAGCTTAGTTTCCAATAGACAAGGGATGAATCCCTAGTCTACCTCTCAGTTACTCAAATGTATCCTTCGGTAAGGGTTTTGTGAATATGCTAGCAAGTTATTTTTTTTATTATACATATTCTAGTATTACTTGTCTATCTTGTACTTGTTCCCTCAGGTAGTGATATTTTATAGATATGTGTTTTGTTTTTGCATGCATCACCAGATTATTTGAAATATTTATAGCACTTGTATTATCACAATAAATCATCACTGGGTCAGTGATCTCTTCATTCATTCCTTTCAACAATTGTTTTATCTATGCTATGTTAGAACAATTTGCAGCAAAAACAACATACTCTACTTCTGCAGTTGACTAAGATATGCATCCTTGCTTCTTTCTTATCCAAGTAACTAGTCTTTCTCCAATAAAGAATTCTCCACCAGTAGTGCTCTTTATATCATCTATATTCCCATCTGAATCAACATCAGTATAAAATTTCAATTCAAATTTTCCTTCTCTTTTATACCATAGTCCATAATCCTCAGTATTCTTCAAATATCTTAAAATTCTTTTTACAATAGTCATATGTGATTCCCTGGGGTTAGTAGTCTTGAAACTATTCCAACTACATGTGCTATGTAAGGTCTTGTGTAAACAACATACATCAATTTACCAATCATAGATCTATACAAGGTTTGATTTACCTTGGGTGTCTTATCTTCTTTTGTTAGTTTGCATCCTGTCACCATAGGTGTTCCGACTGGTTTTGATTCTTCCATGTTATGAATGTCTTCAGTAATTCCTTGATGTATTTTGATTGAGTAATGTAGATACCTGTAGTCTGTTGTAAAATTTGCAATCCTAGAAAAAAATTGATCTGATGAAACATTGACATCTCAAATTATTTCATCATTTCATCAGAAAATGAAGTGCATAAGTTATCATTACCTCAAAATATAATACCATCAACAAATATTTCAGCAATAAGTGTCTTATCATCATTTCCTACTTTTAAATACAAATTATTGTTGTCACTTGTTCAAATAAATCCAATACTTATAAGATATGAATGCAATCTTTCATACCATGCTCTCGGTGCTTTCTTCATCCCATATAAAGTTGTGTGTAACTTACATACCATGTGTGTCTAATCAGGATCGACAAATCCCTCAAGTTGTTCAATGTATACCTCTTCTTCCAGAATTCTATTAAAAAATTCAAACTTCACATCCATCTGATATATTTTGAATCCTTTATATGTAGCATATGCAAGTAGCATTCTTACTCCTTCAAGTCTAGAAATGGGTGCAAAATTTTCTCCGTAGTCAATTCCTTCTTCTTGTGCATACCCTTTGCAAACCAATCTTGCTTTATTTCTGGTTACATTCCCATATTCATTCAGTTTTTTTCTAAAATCCATTTGGTGCCAATGATCTTTTATCACTCGATCTCAGTACTAATGTCCATGTCTTATTTTTTTGTATCTTCTCAATTTCCCCATTCATAGCATTAAACCATTCTTCATTTTCTAATGCATCTCTAACATTCTTAGGCTCAAATACACAAATTAAACAAGTGTCATCTTTGAACTTAATTTTGGTCATTATGCTTTCTCTTTTGTCTCAAATGGTATGATTCTGTGGATGGTTTCTTCTAACATATTTAGCAAGTACAGGTTCAAATATCTATCCTTAATCATCTTCTTCTGTAGGTTCATTGTCTTCTGGTTCATGATCTTCAGTTTCAGTATTTTCCTGATTCTCAGCCTGTGCTATCTGTTTCCCAGTGACATTAACTTGTTTCCCAGTAACATTACCCTATTGCACAATAATGCTAGGAATCTGTGTTAGTATAGTATCATGTTCTTCCCAGTAAAATTTTTTACTGTAATCTTCAAGTTTTCTCATGCTGTCCTCATCATTTAGCTCAACAAATTCATCAACTTTCACATTTGCACTCTCAATGATTTTGTTAGTTGTCTTGTTCAAACATTTGTAGGCTTTACTCTTAGTAGAATATCTAAGAAATATTCCTTCATCACTTTTCGAATCAAATTTTCCACTTCGATAATCTTTCAGAATATAACACCGACTACCAAATATTCTAAAGTAACTCATATTGGGAGTATAACCGTACCATATCTCATAAGGTGTTTTGTTTGGATCCTTCTTTAGCTGTACTCATTTTAGTGTGTAAAATGTTGTGTTGACTGCTTCTCTCCAGTATGTTTGTGCATCTCCTTTCTCAATCATCAACGTTCTGGTACAATCAACAATTGATCTATTTCTTCTTTCAACAATTCAGTTATGCTATGGTGTCCTCGGTGCAGAATTGTTTTTCGATTCCATACTCATTAAAAAAGTTAGTGAACTCATCAGAAATAAAATCAGCTCCTCTATCAGATCTCAAACACTTCAGATCTCTAAAAGTTTATTTTTCCACTTTAGCTTTATAACATCTAAACATCTTAAATGCTTTAGATTTTTCTTTTAGGAATGTGACAGTCATCATTCTAGAGTAGTCATCAACAAATAAAATAAAATATCTATCCCCATAATAGGTCGGTATTCTCATTGGTCCACACAGGTCATAATGTACTAAATCCAAAATGTAATTAGATGAGAAATTCTTTCTCTTGAAACTAGATTTTGACATCTTTCCCATTTGACAATTTTTGCACATTACATGGTCTAGTTTAGATAAGCTTAGTAAGCCTCTAACTTTTCTTTTTCTACTAATCTTAACCATGTCAAAATTTACATGAAAAATTATTTTATGCCATAACCATATATCTTCATTCTTTTCCAATAAACAAGTAGTTTCAACTGTGTCAAGATAGAATAGGTTACCTTTAGACTGTTCACTAGTACTGATCAATTTTACTTTTCCATCATAGATTCTAGATTTTCTATTCTCAAATCCAACTTAGTGACTTGTGTTATTCAACTGTGAAACACTCAACAGATTGTAGGTAAGTTCTTTTACCCAATAAAAATTTTCACATTTGATTTGATTGTTCAGCATAATAGTACCTTTTCCTTTCACTTGACAGGGTGTATCATTTCCCATTCTTACTGATCCTCCATCATAATGTTCAAGAAATTCAAATTTTCCTTTATCACCAATCATGTGATGTGTACAACCACTATCAATAACCCAAATATCATGTTTACTAACTTTAGAGATAAGTGTTGTTTCTACATACCTTTCATCTTCGTCTGAATCATTTTTTAATGCTATGAACACTGTCTCAATATCTTCATCGCTATCAGAACTAATTTCATTAACTTTATCTAAAACAATGTAAAAAGCTTTCTTACCTTTGTCTTTATAATCTCAGTTATCTCTTCTGTCATACTGTCGGTTGCTTTTGAAGTCTCGGTCATCCTTTCTGTCACTAGATCTATCATTTCTATCATCATTCTTTTTGTTAGGGCATCTTGCAGCAAAATGGCCAATCTTTATAGTTAAAGCATATCAAATTTAGTTTACCTTTATATATTCCTTTACCTCTGTGCAATCTTCTAACCATTAAAGCTTCAAGTTCATATAGCTCCATTTCATCACTATCACTGTCACTATTATTTCTGATTATGTGTTTGCTACTAGATTTGACAATTTTCAAAGTAGACATAAATGTAGATTCCATAGATGGTACAATACTGTTGTCAAAATTATTCAGCTCAAAAGAAATCAATCTTCCAACAAGACTATCAACAATAATGTTATTTCTAGGTGCAGCTCTCATTTCATGAATTACAAAGACTCTTATAGAATATATAGGCAATAGAGTTCTAAGAATCTTACTCACAATTATGTCTTCGTCAATGGTTCCACAAGATCCTCGAATAGAATTCACAACTTCTTTAAGTCAGTTACTCTATTGTGTGATGTTTTCTCCTTCCTTCATTTGCATGTCATCAAACTTTCCACAAAGACTTTCAGATTTGGCTCTCAGTACATTTGCATCTCCTCCATAAACTAGTGTAAGCTAATCCCACATCTGTTTGGAAATTGTACATGTCTTGATGTCTTCAAATTCTAAATCTGTAAGTGAAGAAGTAATCTCCACCGTGATAAGATTATGTTCATGTTTTTCTTTCATCTAATTTATTGTCAAAGGTCCAATAGGTAATATGAATTCATTATCTAGAAAATTTGCAATGTTGTCTACAATCCCTAATAGGTATAATCTCATTCTTCTTTTCCATTTCGAGAATTTATCTTTGTTCAACTTTGGTGCGTCTCTCTTATACATCTTGTGATCTTTAGCTTAAGTCGTTGAAAACTTTCTTCTAAGAACTGTATGCTCACTGATAAGCACTATATGATCTGATACCATTTTTTAGAGTAACTGAGGGGGGGGGGTGAATCAGTTATAATCAATTTCCTCAAAAATTATCCAACAGCCCCAAATTTCTCCAGATGTATACCAAAACAAATTCAATCATATAAATTAACTCGGTGAAAATGTATTATGTAAACTTAAACTTTCGTCAATGGTATTTACCAAGTGTCAATAATTAATACTGTGATTACCGATCTAGGTCAATAAAATAAAGTGTAAAACAATCCACAACATTCATGCACATTGACACATAGAATTTTAAAGTGGAAACCCTGCTTAGGGTAAAACCACCTGGGGCCGGTAACCCAAAATATTTTCACTCTTCTCAAGTGAGCTCAGTGAGGAGCCAACCTTGTTAAAGGTTACAATGCACACTATTAAATGTGACCTTGTTAGAGGATTTAAAACTAATAGTTCACTTTTGACCATGCATTCACTATGGGGTCAACAAGAAAACACTCAACATTCTTTGAATGTTATAATAAAGACTTCACTGTCCTACTCGGTTAAGAGATTTATCTGTAACAATGGTTAAACTAATACAATAATGATTTGATTCAAATACAACTCTGATTTATAGATATTCAGATCTATCCTAAGTACATAATACCTCTGATCAATTTTTTCACTTTAGTTCATCTCATACTTCATACTTGTTCTGATCAATAATCCTCTTTCCTTTGTCGCTCAGTTATGTCTGCAGAAAATACTCGGTTCTATCTTTAACCAGTTTGATCAATCATGCATAAAATTTGCATGTATGCATCAGGTGCATGTCTTGTGTATTCATAATGAATCTCTTTTCTCTTATATAGATGCCATAGCTCATTTAATTTTCATCCTTCAAATCTTGCTGCTTAATATCCATCATTTATTTTCCTGCTTGATCCTTCCTCAGCAGTTGTGTTAAAAACACATTTCAATCTATGTCATCCGATCTTCCTTTAATTTTCATAACCATTTGATCAAATAAAAAAAATTATCTTTTACCTCAAAATAATCAATTGCTAGCTCAACATCCAATTCGGCCTCAATTTGATTAAATTTCTTGGTCTTAGTATTAACCGTGTTGTGTTGGCAATCCCTAGCTCGGTTATTACTGTGCTCGATATGATGACATGTAACTGATTGAATGTTTGATAATATTAAGTTGAAAGATAATGCAAGTCATTAAATTAGTTAAATCATTGTATTGTTATTGATGTCAACTTGATATAATCTATATGGTCATGTACATAATGCCAAAGACTTCAGAGAACCAAAGGAACCAAAGTTATGCTTTTAGCAATGCATAAAAGTCAAGTATTCACTAAGTGAAAAACAACACCAACGGAGTACACACCGTCAGACAGAGAAAAGAAGAACAGTCAAAGTGATACCTGATGATCAGAAGCATAGTGTTACCCAATGAAGCAAAACCACAGAATGCCCAGCGAGCAAAGTTAGAAGGTTGCCCGACGAGCTAAAGACTCAAAGTGCCCGATGACCAAAGCTACAGAGTTGCCCGATGAGTAAAATTCCAATGATGCCCAACATATAGAAATCATGAAGCTAACTGGAGTCTCACTGATGGATCAGTCAGTTGTCACCGACAACTAATTTCAGTGGTGACCGACAGAACATAGAGTTCAGAAAATGAAAAAATATCTAGCTGGCAGAGCTAAATATAGGTTTAACTGGTTGTCTACTTTGTTTTATTCGACCAGAGATAAGTGATTGATTTAAAGATGATTTGTACAGTTGGTAAGAAGATATCTATGAGAAAAATTAGGAGTTATGCTTTAAATCTAATTGGCTGGATTGTTTATCATGCCAAGAATCAAGAACCAAGAAACAATGAATATTATGTCTATATAAGAGACAAGCTTAATTCTTTTACGAATGGGATTAAGGGGAGTGAATAGAAAGAGGATGCTGAAGAAAAATTGATGAAGACCAACTTCATGTAGTGCTAATCAAATAAGCTGAAGGAAGAGCTAAGGAATTCTGCAGACACCGATGAACAATGAGCACAACATCACATAGCACAAAGTGTGGAGCGCAAGGATTGAATTGATACATTGGTCAGAGAGGTAATGTACTGAAATAGATCTAAAAATCTACAATTCAAGTTGCAATATGAATAGGTCATAGTGTTTCAATTTAACCATTGAAGCATCAAGTCTCTTAACTGATTAGGACTTAATAGTCTTCTATATATTGAGGTACATCTCAAGCAGTGCTAAAAAGGTTGATTCATGAAAGTAGCATTGGACTTTCCCGATACCTATTGAAATTATAGGAAGGAGGATGATTCAAGGATGGTAGCAATAGATGCCTGATACTAAGTGACAACCTCTATGTATAAAATCCTCTAACAAGGTTGCACTTAATAGTGTGTTTGTAACTTTTAGCGGGATTGGCTCCTAATAGGGCTCACTTTAGAAGAGTGAAAATTTGGGGTACCGGTCCCAGTGGTTTTTCCCTTAACATGGTTTCCACGCTAAAAAATCATTTGTTATGTGTGTATGATTCATTTCTTTACTATTTTGTATCTTACATAGCTAACTCTGGATTGATCGGTATACTTTTCTTATTTATTAAGTTTCGATAAATAGTTATACTGCTTATCAGTAATCAAGAAAGAATAAGGATTGACAGAGAAAAATGAGAGACAGTTAATCATTATTAGTATTTCATGACATGCATCTTGTAGGGATATAATAATCTAAGATTTATTGATTGGTGGTTAAGTTTGAAGGATAAATTTTTGAGGCCACTGATTCACCCCCCCTCTCAGTTATTACTAACAATTGGTATCAGATATTTTGTGATTAAGACCTAATCTAAAGATCACAAGATGAACAGATGAGATGTGCCTAAGTTAAACAAAGATAACTTTGCTTTATGGCAAATCAGGATAAGACTCCACTTATTAGGTATTGGTAATGATGTTACTCAATTCCTAGATATTGAATATGTGTTTCCCACAAGAGCATTAATAGTAGATCAATTGAGAGAGAAGCATGAGTACAACTGCATGGTCATAGAGCTTTCTTCTTCACTCGCTGATGCTAAATTTGAAGATGTCAAAAATTGCAAAACTGCAAAGAAGATGTGGGACAAACTGAAGCTTTTACAAGGAGGTGATACAAATGTTCTGAGAGCCAAGGTAGAAAGCCTTACAGAAAAGTTTGATGATCTCATAATGAAAGAAGGAGAAAACATCACACAATACAACACAATAATAAAAGAAGTAGTCAATGCTATACAAGGAGTTGGAGGTACACTTGAAGATGAGATAGTGGTAAGTAAAATATTAAGAACCTTACTGCCTGTATATTCTATTAGAGTTTCTTCCATTCAAGAAATGAGAGTAGTAGCAAACAATACAGTTACTCTTGATAGTTTAATTGGCAGACTGATTTCGTTTGAGATGAATAAATTTGATAATAGTGTCTTACCAAACTTAGAGTCTGCATTTAAATCTTCTATGAGAATAAGCAAATCAAGTCATAGACACACATCTAGAAGAGATAGTGAAAGTGAAAGTGAAGAAGAAGATCCAGATGAAATAGAAGCACTTATGGCTAGAAGAATGCAAAGAGGAAAAGGTAAATACAAAGGCAAGTTACCACTTGTATGATTTAATTGTAAAGAGATTGAGCACTTTTCTGCAAGATTTCCTAACAGAAGAAAAGATGATAGAGTTATGAAAAATCCTTTGAGAAGAAATGACAGAGGTGATAACAAAGATTACAGAAGTTACCAACAATCAGAAAGAAGAGATACTCAAGACTACAAGGACAAAGGTAAGAAAGCCAGCTACCTAGCTACTTGCAAAGATGAAGATACTGACATCGAACCTGATGAAGATATCAAGATGGTGTTTGTGGCTGTGAAAGATGATTCAGATGAAGATGAAAGGTATGTAGAAATTGCACTCATATCTAAGGTTAACAAGAATGACATCTAGATTATAGATAGTGGATGCACTCACCACATGATCGGTGACAAATTTTTTTAACACTTTTGAGTATTATAATGGTGGTACAATAAGAATGGGTAATGATACACCTTGTCCAGTTGAAGGTAAAGGAACTATAATGTTGAAAAATCTGATTAAATGTGAAAATTCTTATTGGGTAAAAGGATTGAATTATAATATGTTGAGTGTTTCTTAGCTGAATAATTCAGGTCACAGAGTAGCATTTGAGAATAAGAAGGAAAATATCTTCAATGAATCAAGAAGATTATTGGTACTGGTGAATAGACAAAAGGTAACTTATTCTATCTGAATGATACTAACACCACTTTCTTAATGACTAGAAACAAAGACATATGGCTATGGCCCAAAAGATTGTCATGTGAATTTTGACAACATGATGAAAATAAGCAGAAGGAGAAATGTAAGAGGCTTACCGACGATGTCAAATCCCAACAACATCATGTGCACAAATTATCAAAAAGGTAAGATGACAAAGTCTAGTTTCAAAAGTAAAGCCCATACATCTGATGATATTCTAGAATTAGTCCATACTAATCTATGTGGACCAATGAGGACAAAGAGTTATTATGGAGATAGATACTTTTTTCTCTTTGTTGATGATTACTCTAGAATGATGAGTCATGTTTCTAAAAGATAAATTTGAAGCATTCAAGATGTTTAAATGGTATAAGGCTATGGTAGAGAAACACAGTGGTAAGGATTTGAAATGCTTGAGATCAGATAGAGGAGGAGAGTTTATATCAGATGAATTCACTAATTTATGCAATGAGCGTGGTATAAAAAGATAGGTTTCTACACCAAGAACACCACAGCAAAATGGGATTGCTGAGAGAAGGAACATATCCATAGTTGATTGTGCTAGAACACTGATGATAGAGAAAGGCATCACCCAAATCTTTTGGAGGGAAGCTTTCAGTACTATTGTCTACACATTAAACAAAGTACAATTGAAGGACACAAAGAAGACACCCTATGAGCTATGGTATGGTAAAAAACCCAATGTAAGTTACTTCAAAATCTTTGGTAGTCATTGTTATATCTTAAAGGATGATAGAAATGGAAAGCTTGATGCCAAGAGTGATGAAGGTATCTTTCTAGGGTATTCCACCAAAAGCAAGGCTTATAAATGTCTTATTAAGGCTTCTAACAAAATTGTTGAAAGTGCAAATGTGAAGATAGATGAATTTGTAGAAAAGAATGAGCTAGAAAGCACAAAAGAACTAGAGGACTACAACAAGTTTGTATATTGTGAAGAACCTAACACTCTACCCGAGCAACAATGCTTGATTCCAGAGCAACAAAATGTTGTAACCGACAGTCAGGCTACAAATATCGACGGTCAGGATAATAATGAAAATAATGTACAGGGTGATGAAGAACAGAATGAAGGAAAAAATGATGATCAAGATGATAGAAAAAGAGTTGAACCAGTTCTTGCCAGATATGTAAGAAGGAACCATCTAGAGATCTAGATCATAGGAGATAAGAAAGCTGGTACAAGAACAAGAAGTAAGTCTCTAAACACAATTTGTTTAATTTGTGAGTTTGAACCAAAATCTGTCAATGCTGCACTTGATAATGAAGAATGAATAAGTGCTATGAATGATGAGATTGAGAAGATTGAGAAAAATAAGACATGGTGACTTTTACCAAGACCAGATGACAAGAATGTCATCGGTACTAAATGGATATTTAGGAACAAGATGAATGAGAATGGAGAAGTCACAAGAAACAAAGCAAGACTAGTATGCAAGGGGTATGCACAAGAGGAAGGTATTGAATATGGAGAGACCTTTGCACCTATTTCTAGGCTATAAGGTGTAAGAATAATACTTGCTTATGCTGCATTCAAAGGATTCAAGGTATACCAGATGGATGTCAAGTCAACATTCCTAAATGGAATACATGAAGAAGAGGTATACATTGAGCAACCAGAAGGGTTTGTAGATCTAGACAAGAGAAACATGGTATGTAGACTTCATAAAGCATTGTATGGATTGAAACAAGCTCCTAGAGCCTGGTATGAATGACTTCATTCCTATCTTATAAGTATTGGATTTTTAAGGACTAGTGAAAAAAATAATCTTTATTTGAAGGAAGATACTGATGCTAACACTTTGATTGCTGAAATATTTGTTAATGACATCATATTTGGAGGCAATGATATGCTATGCAAATCATTTGCTAATGAGATGAGAAAAGATTTTGAGATGTCTATGTTTGGAGAGATCAAGTTCTTTCTTGGTCTATAGATCATGCAACAATGTGAAGGTATTTTCATTACACAGTCCAAATACATTAAAGAGGTCCTAAAAATATTCAAGATGGAAGATTCCAAATCACTTGGAACACCAATGGCTATTGGATGTAAGTTGACAAAGGAGGACAAGACATCAGAGGTAAATCAGACTTTGTATAGATCAATGATTGGAAAAATCATGTATGTTGTACACACTAGACCAGATATTGCACATGCAGTAGGAATAGTTGCAAGATTTTCTGCTAATCCCAGAGAATCACATATGACTGTTGTGAAAAGAATTTTAAGATATCTGAAGAATACTGAGGAATATGGCTTATGGTATAGAAGAGAAGGAAAATTTGAACTTAAGGTGTTTATCGACGTTGACTGGGCTGGAAACCTTGATGACCGGAAGAGCACAACTGGAGGAGCATTCTTTATGGGTGATAGAATTGTCACATGGATTAGAAAAAAGAAAGGATGCATCTCTCAGTTTACTACAGAAGAAGAGTATGTTGCTGCTGCAAATTGCTCAAATATTACATGGATCAAACAGTTACTGGAAGGTATGGATATGAAGATCTTAGAACCAGTAATTATCTATTGTGATAACACCAGTGCAATTAATATTTCTAAGAATCCAGTCATGCATGCTAAGACTAAACACATTTCCATCAAGTATCATTATTTGAGAGAACAAGTTCAAGAAAATGAGGTGACACTTGAGTATGTGCAATCCAAAGAACAATTAGTTAATATCTTCACCAAGCCACTGCCCAAGGATGCATTTGAGTACTTAAGAAAGAGACTAGGGGTCAAACCCTGGTCTACCAGTCAGTAAAATGACTAGAAGGATACATCAACCTACATATTATCAGAATATCATTAATGTTGATGCAAGAAAAGAGATGAACTTCAAGGCTACATCTATATACAGACATGGATATATCATCACCGAGCACCATAGCATATTGTTGTATTGCTGATGGAAAAGGGAAATTCAAGGAATATATTATGGATGGAGAGAAACAATTGTTTGACATTAACGTCAGATATTTGTAATATATTTGTTTGGCATTGTTGTCAATGGGAGAGAGATTATCCATATTATCACATTCTTCAAAAAAGAATCAAATTATCCATTATCACATTACTCCAACAGGGAGAGATTATATCCTTAGGGAGAGAAATTGTATGGAAAGATTATACAAAGGGAGAATTGCTGACAAGAGAAAAAGATGTCAAAAGAGAAGAACAGTCAAGGGATAGAAATTGACACAAGGAGACAACACAACACATCAGAAGATAGAGAGCTGCAAGAATAAAATCTAAGCTAAAATAGAGCTTACCGATGGTCAGACATTTATCAGTTAACAAAATAAAAAGATTGGTAGTTTGATGAATCTCAACTATTGTATTTCATATTGTATTAGAAACAATATAGTGTGATAATATAGTATGTTTCCATCAATGCCAAAGGGAGAGATTGATGACATGTAACTAATTGAACATTTGATAATATTAAGTTGAAAGATAATGCAAGTCATTAAATTAGTTGATGGAATTTATTGTCATTGATGTCAACTTGATATCATCTGTATGGTCATATACATAATGCCAAAGACTTCAGGGAACCAAAGGAACCAAATTTATTCTTTCAGCAATGCATAAAATCAAGTATTCACTAAGTGACAAACAACACCGATGGAGTGCACACCGTTGGACAGAGCAAAGAAGAATAGTCATAGTGATACCCGATGATCAGAAGCATAGTGTTGCTCGATGAAGCAAAACCATAGAATTCCTGATGAGCAAAGTCAAAAGGTTTCCCAATGAGCTAAAGACTCAAAGTGCCTGAAGACCAAAGATACAAAGTTTCCCGATGAGTAAAATTCCAATGATGCCTAATGGACAGAGATCACGAAGCTAACTAGAGTCTCACTGATGGATCAGTTAGTTGTCACTGACAACTAACTGCACTGGTGAACGACAAAAAATAGAGTTAAGAAAATGATAAAATATCTAGTTGGCAGAGCTAAATATAGACTTAATTGGTTGTTTACTTTGTTTTATTCGACCAGAGATAAGTGATTGATTTAAAGATGATTTGTATAGTTGGCAAGAAGATATCTATGAGACAAATTAGGAGTTATGCTTTAAATCTAATTGGCTGGATTGTTTATCATGCTAAGAATCAAGAACCAAGAAATAGAAAGAGGATGTTGAAGAGAAATGATGAAGAACAACTTCATGCAGTGCTGATCAAACAAGTTGAAGGAAGAGCTAAGGAATTCAGCAGACACCGACGAACAGTGAGCACAACATTACAGAGCAGAAAGTGTGGAGCACAAGGATTCAAATGATACATTGTTCAGAGAGGTAATTTACTTAAATAGATCTAAAAATATGCAATTCAAGTTGCAATATGAATAGGTCATAGTGTTTCATTTTAACCATTGAAGCATCAAGTCTCTTAACCGAGCAGGAATTAACAGTCTTCTATATATTGAGGTATATCTCAAGGATTGCCAAAAAGGTGATTCATGAAAGTAGCATTGGGCTTGCCCGATACCTATTGACAGTCTAAGAAGGAGGCTGATTCAATGATGGTAGCAATAGATACCCGATACTAAGTGACAACCTCTATGTATAAAATCCTCTAACAAGGTCGCACTTAACAGTGTGTTTGTAACCTTTAACATGGTTGGCTCTGAACAGGGCTCACTTCAGAAGAGTGAAAATTTGGGGTACCGGTCCTAGTGGTTTTTCCCTTAACATGGTTTTCACATTAAAAATTCATGTGTTATGTGTGTATGATTTATTTCTTTACTATTTTGCATCTTACATAGTTAAATCTGGATTGATCGGTATACTCTACTTATTTACTGACTTTCGGTAAATAGTTATAGTGCTTATTGGTAATCAAGAAAGAATAAGGATTGACAGAGAAAACTGACATACAATTAATCATTATTAGTATTTCATGGCATGCATCTTGCAGGGACATAATAATCTAAGATTTATTTATTGGTGCTTGAGTTTGAAGGATAAATTTTTGAGGCCACTGATTCACCCCCCTCTTAGTTATTACTAACATAGTATACACTGCATTTTACTTAGTTATTACTCTCTCTCAGTGTATACAGAACTCTTCATTTATCGAGCACGTAAACATTGTTTGTTCTAGATCTTCAAATCATAACAAATGTTTTCCACCATAATAATACTCAAATAAGTTGACATAAATGAAAATACATTAACTGATAATGTTTATCGTCACTTCTGAAACTCGGTTGAATATCAACAAATAACTTCAAACATATAACCAGTGTTAGTTCATCAAACTAAAATGAAAAAGGCTCAGTCGAGCACAACCAAATTTAAACTAACATGAAATATTAGGAAGTAAAGTCTGTAAAATATGACATCTTAGAATTATATCAAAAGAAAATAATCTTTTGGTTAAATTATCAATCTTTTTGAAAACTAAAATTACAACCCTTGAAACAAGAAAAAACACCCCCTCTTAAAGAGAACCTGCAATAGAAAGAATCCCCCCAAAATCAAACCCCCCATGTTGGAAGGACCACCACTCAATAAAAATAATTGCCAAGGCCATTGGATGAATTTCCATTAACACACTGTCACAAGACAACATTGATCCTTTGACACATCTAGGAGGAATAGAAAATTGGTGTCCACGATCATTCTCTTCTCCTCAAGGTGTAACAAACCTTTTCAAAAGGGTCCATGGCACATGGAAACATAACAAATTTTCTAGCAAGAGAAACTATATATTCCCTCTCCAAAATTCTTTGTGTGTGACACCTGTCCTACACATTATGAGGCTCTCGGCCAAGGAAAGAAAGGGGGCCCTCGAATGCAAGGAAACTCTGACCCGCAAAGAAAAGTTTGAATCACAAAAAGTTCAATGAAGGACACATGGAAAGCAAGGGTGGCATGTATAGTGATATATAAACATAAAAATTTCCTAGACACATTTTTTTGTTTTGAATCTTTTGAAAATAAGGAGATTATTTTAAAATTTAAAATAATTCTTTGTTTATATTTCAAACTAAAAATTTTCATAAACACAAAATTAATAGGTATATAAATACATGCATATTCTTACAAAGTTTGAGGTGACATGATATGATTATAGGGCCAATAGTTCATTGCATGACTCAATTCAAATGATTTAAATATAAAATATATAGTGGAAATAATTTTAATTAACTGATTGATATTTAGAATGGAGGAGAACTTACACTCTAGAACTAGCCATTCAGGTCAAAATCTACTTGTAACTACTCACAAATATTGCACCCTAACTTCCAAAAAATATTGCTATAGTTACCTAATTTAGTTGGTTCTATCCAACATTCCCTCACTATCCCCTTCCTCTTACAATTTTGGCTAGGTCACGGGGCTTGGATTTGGTCCCTCCATGCCAAAATCATCCTCTAGTTTATATATTTTAATGGAAAGGAAAAAGTAACCATGCCTTAGATTAACGACATGAATTCCCTCATGACCTTCATGCTTTGTTCATTTTAAGTTGTATCAAGGTGAGATAATCCTCCATTAATACCCTCCTTTTCTTCTTTTCTATGTTTTTGGCCATGACCTTTACCCCTTTTTGTTTTTCTTTTTACTTATTATACTCTTTTTTATTTTTTATATTTTTCTTTATATTTTTATTTTTTGATATTTTTGCTAATTTAGTATTTATATACATATGTATTTTTAATTATTATTTTTTATTTTTTGTCAGTACAATTCATCACATTTTATATATTTTTACAATGCAGTTGTTGTTCAAGATAAAGATTGACTCTCTGAATAGGGTTGTCAACACTTGATCAATAGAGTCAAAGTTTCCACTTCTTTACAATCAATGATTTTTAGAGAATGTTAGAGAAGAGGTATGAGGTTTATTTAATATCATTCTAGAGTATAGTGATTGTTATAGGGTTAAGGACACAACTAGCACAATTCAATCTTAAGGAAATAAATGTATGATTAAATGTTTTTAAAATTATTCTTGGTGTAGAATTTCTAAGTCCACATTGTTGTTCCCTTGCACTTGAAAAACAATTATATATTCTCAAAAACATGTCTTTATAAGAGAGTACCTTGTAAGGCCAAAGTATAAGATATGTTTATATATATAACCATGTCATAAACTAAGAACCAATTATTTCATTACCTTCTAATTAATTGAAAAATATAACAAATAATGATTAATTTATTATCTCTATTATTTATCATTAATTATATTGGGTCCCAAATTTTTTGTTCCACTTTCTAGAACAATATCTCACTCTCACGGTTAGTGTTGTCATCATGAAAGGGAAACTTTCTCATTAAATAAAAATGGTGGTTTGAAAGTCAACTTTATGAGAGTGGGTAATCTTTCCTACGCTAGATAAGCTTAGAATTAGGAGGTTGTTCCAAGAATAATATTAATAGGCATTTAAATTGAAAAAATAACAAAAATCACAAATAAAACCAAATTATTTATCTAATACCAATAGTGTCACCATGTCAACTAAAACTACTTGCAATAACCCCTACATAGTTGATGAGCACATGTGAGGATGACCCAAATAATGTGTTTATTTAAGGTTCACTTAAGAAAGTTTAAATGGTTATATAATGAGATCATGAATATATAAATAATTACTCCTACTCCTACACCAATAGAATAGAAGGGGTTAAAATTATGGCCATGATTCTACCTTCACTAATATGGATTGGTGCTTACTATATTTGGATGAAAAGAGATGTGACAAGATAGAAATTAAACACAACTAAATCATCATTATAATAAAAATAAAAGATTACATCCATGTTCAATAAGAACAATTAATGATCCACATGGAATAAGGGAATTATTTTTACAAAAAAATTACAATAAATTAGGTGTTATCATTCACCATCAAATCATCATTATATTCATGCTAGTGAATGTATTGATAGAAAACATATAACTAGGATTGCATATTTTCCCAAATATTTACATAATCATGGAGACATTATTATTGGGAAATTACTGGAAATAGTTGGAGATTTATCCAATATCTAATCCAATATATCTATTAATGAATTTCAAGACTTAGACTATACCCAATGAAAAATTGTGAATGTCTACAAATATGAATATAAAGTTGACATAATGGGAAAGACCATGGATATGTTCATCATCTTTGCTCTGCCAAAAGACACCACTTTAACGTGCTTAATAAACCCAGATAAAACTAAAACATCATAGAAATGAACTTTATTTCACCATAAAATAGAATCAATTAGTAAGTATAAATCAATAACACTAGATCATCTTACAATAAAATCTTTACATGGAGAAACCCTTTCAACAAAAAGCTCCACCAAGAAGAGATATATATGGTTGCATTATCTTTATGAACCAAGGACTACACAAAATATTTCCTTTCTTCTCCTCTTCCACCTTTTATGAAACACCATTTTTGTACAAAAATGAACTCTCATAATATCAATTTATCAATGACAATTAGAGTTTAATTAAGTTGAAATCGAGATATACTAATTCACCCTCAACCATCTCAATATATTGTGTCCTTTAATTGGTATTAGGGAAAATTTCCTTGGAATAAAATTAAAATATTGATGTAGATATAGGATGAAATATTTAGTTTTTCAAGAAGGTCTATCTTAAAATTGGGAAATGCAACTCTTTGGTAGATCCAATTATGTGTTTTAGAGTGCAAGGACACAATGTTATTTGAAGGCGCTATGATTTGAGGTTTAGAAATCAATTGTGGATGGATACGTATGTATTGATAGTCCCCCAAGTGATTAGATTGGGAAGAAGGCTTGAGATAAAAAAATGAAAAGAAAATAATTTTAATATATATAGTTTAACTAACCTTTAAGTTTTTGAAAGGAATGGATTTTAGGACAACATAGGTGTTAGGATTAATGCAACTGAGAGGGGGGGATGAATCAGTTGTATGCCAAATATTTAAAATTTAAGCTTATAAATCAATTACTTAATGCAAATTTGAACACTTCAAGAACAACATCATAACACAAGTATTTGTTGTCAAGGAAAACCCTGTTAAGGAAAAAACCCTGGTGGGAATTAACACCCAAAAATAATGCACTAGAAATATTGTATCCCTGTTAGAAGATCTAGCTTTATTAGGATCTGATTATTAAATCCATTACAAAATCCCTGTTAAAGGACATACCTTGTTATGAGTCTTCTCAACCCTGGTAAGATTTGAATGAAATGATGAGATCACTGCCCAAGAACACTTCCCAAAGTGAAGGTTAAATCTACCTTCTGGACCCGCTGTCCAAAGAACAATATAAAAATATACATATAACAATGAACTGATTGATAGAAACTTTCTTTTCCTATACAATTCCAATGAAGTGTATTTAAAACATAATCATTGTTCTACATCCAGCAAAAATCGCATACACATGCTCGCAACATGCAATACATCCAATCCATGCTCTGATACATCAAGACAATAGTTTTCTTTATACAAGTTACAATAAGCAATTAGGTTGTCTTGCTAAGAATTCCCTAATGCACAAATAATTACATATACCCTTTCTAAGATACACACGGTACCTTACAAAATTAAATAAAAAATAAAAATCATCAGTTACGCGCCAAGATCCATAATTCACACTTGTCATTCACTAAGACATTACATCTCTTTGGTCAGCCCCAAATAGGTCTTCGCTAGTCCATACGCCTCAACTGATGTTATCAAGAATCCAAAAAACCAAGAATAAAAAAGAATGTTCTCCTATGTATCTTCTATCATGCTTTAAGCTCGCATACCATTATCCATGCTCACATCCAAGTTATCCCAAAAACTTAGAGACCATCTCTGTCATAATCCTTTGTCACTACTCTATAACCAGTCTTCACCAAAATAGTTATAACTCATGCACATACCAAGATAAAATCCAATGACCTTAGACATAAGGTATAAACTCATCCCTCTACATAGATCCATTCTTGTATACTCTCACACATTGTACACTATCTGTACACATCTATCAATCTCACTTGTATCTGTGATAACTAGTTATACTGAGACTTATACTACATGCAACTGAAACATATGTTGACATCAATGAAAAAAATGAATTTCAACATCTCTAATGGAAAAAATTTAAACAATCTCCCCCTTTTGCATTGATGGAAATATATGTGAAAATCCATCAACCCAAAAGTAACTTTCTTAATACAACTTTCTCAATATCCTCTTCACAGCCCCCCTAAGGTAGTAGGGATTTTTCACTTATATCTCTCCCCCTTTGACATCAACGGAAATGGGTTCCATAGATCTTTTCCTTCTCTACACATCCAACTCTTGCAATGTGTAGCTTTTTCAAATATTCATACCTTCAAAAAACCAGGTGCTTGATCACCCAAGTATGTTCTGTTGTGTTCCTGCAATCACTCCCCCCGAGGAGTAGATCCAAGCATCAAGTCCATAGATTAATATAGCTTGAATACCTATTGAACTGATGTATTCTTGCATCATTTAGTTCTCACAAGGAGGGGTTCTTACCCCAAGAATACCTATGAGATACTCAAAAGAATCTCTTGAATAAGGTTTAGTGAATATATTTGTATTTGCTCCTTTGTATTGATGTACTCCAACCTGACTTCCTTTTCTACAACCTTGTCTCTCAAAAAGTGATACTTGATTGAAATATGTTTAGTCTTTGAATGCATAACAAGATTATTTGAAATGTTCACTATGCTTGTATTATCACAATGTATAACCACTGGCTCTTCAATGCTTATCCCATTTTCCTTCAGCATCTGTTTCATCCAAACAATTTGTGTGCAATTTATAGTAGCAACTACATATTTTGATTCAATAGTGGATTGAGCTATACAGACGCACTTCTTACTTAATCATGAAACCAACCTATTTCCAAGGAAAAATTCTCCACCACTGGTGCTTTTTCAGTCATCAACACTTCCTACCCAATCAAATTCAATATAAGCATGCAATGTAAAATCATCAGACTTTTCATACCATAAACCATATTCCAGTTTCGCTTTCAAATATGTGAATATCCTTTTAACTATAGCAAGGTGAGTCTCCTTAGGATCATATTGGAACCTCACAACAATTAAAACTACACTATCTATGTTTGGTCTAGTGTGAGTTAAATACTGCAAACCTCCAATCATGGACCTGTATTTTATCTAAAAAACACTTTGAGATTCATCAGCAGTAGTAAGATTTCATCCAGTAACCATAGGTGTTCCAACAATTTTACAATCTTCCATCCCAAACTTCTTTAGAAACTCCTTAATATACTTGGTTTGAGAAATAAAAATACCATGTTTACTTTGAGTAATTTGCAAACCAAGGAAGAACTTCATTTCACCAATCATAGAAATTTCAAATTCACTTTTCATTTCTTCAGAGAATTTGTTACTCATTTATCATTCCCTCCAAAGATTATATCATCCAAAAAGACTTAAATAATAAAGATTCCATTTCCACAAGTTCTCACATATAGATTACTATTCACACTACCTTTTCTAAAACCAAGATGAAATAAATACCTATCTAGCCGAGCATACCATGATCTAGGTGCTTGTTTTAGTCCACACAATGCCTTTCTTAACTTGAAAACCATATCTTTATCATTTGTCAAAGAAAAGCCACTAGGATTCTCAATGTAGACCTCTTCTTCTAGATCACCATTCAGAAATATAGACTTCACATCCATTTGATATACCTTAAAGTCTTTATGTGATGCATAAGCAAGAAAAAATCTCACTGCCTCTAACCTCACAATAGGTGAATACGTTTGTTATTTCCTCTCCGATTAGATCATTTGTTATTTTTTCATTGATGTCAAGCAATTGATTTCTGGTTTATATTAAGTTTCCATATTAATCGGAGAGGAAATTAATTGGGCAGATAATAAAGATCAGATAATGATGAGGTACTATTGGTATAATTGTTTTTACTTAACATTTGATGTTGTTAAGTCAGTAAAGCAGAGAGGTCAAGTAGGTAAAGGGAAAAACCTAGTTACCGAGCAAGGAAGTTTTAGTTGGTCGAGAAAAGAAAAGATAGTCACTAAGCAAAGCTGACAACCAAGCAAGGTCAGTTATTGAGAAAGGTTGGTAACCGATGAAAGTCAGACACCAAGTGTAGATAGTCACCAAATCACCAAGCATGGAACAAAGTTTGAACAAAGATTGAATTCAAGGATTAGAATGAATTTAATGCGAAGGCATGGAGATCCAAAAGATGTTAAGGATGAAGACAAAGTTTTTTACAAGATCTATGGTCATGAAAAGTCAAGTTAAAAATCTAAGATGAAGATTAAGAGAAAAAAGAAAATTTGTGAGTTCCAAGAAAAGTGCAAGTCATGAGGCAAGGTTAACTGCCTAACCGAGTTGGAGATAGATTGTATCAGTTCATATGAGATGATCTAATGAATAAGTGTAATTGAAGGGAAACCTAATCAATAGGATTGAGAGGAAAAACAAAGGCCTATATATTGATGAGTTTGTATGTTTATACAAAGATGCTGGCAAATTGAATAGTTGAAGAGCTACCGAGAAGAGTAGTGAAAGAGTTGGAGAACCAGTCCAAAGGAGAGATTGATGAGTTGTTGATGCCAGTATTTTTAGAGAGAAAACAAGGGATCTAATCAAGTAAAGGATAATTTTAGAATCACATTTCAAATAAATACACCGTTTCTTACTAATATTTGTAACATAAAATCTCTTATTCGAGTGGACCTAATAAGTATTTTTGTAAATGGTTGTGAAAGGTAAAATTCTAGGATGAATGTTTAAGCCATCTGACCAGGCCACTCCTAATAGGGTGAAGATCCTAATAGATCTAAGGTAAATCCCCTAATAGGGTCACATCTAACAAATGTGAATTGTAATATTTAACTAGATTAGCTCTTAATTGAGCATGCTTGACAAGAGTATTTCTTTTTGTGGGTGACAATTCCCATGGATTTTTTTCCCAAATTGGGTGTCCTTGTTAAATCTGGTGTTACATGTGATGCTTGATAACTGTGAATGTTATTTTCTTATGTTTTATGTTGTTTATCAAGTTTGTTAAGTATTTACAAGTTTTAGTTGCTAATGTTATTTGAATCACTAAGTTGAATCAGAGGTTTAGTTTTAAAGTGTTAAGTTTCAATATTTTCTGATTCACACCCCTCTCAATAAACCATCATTACTAGGGTAAAACAACAGTTGGTATCAGAGCTAGTGCTCTGAGAAGATAAGTTTGAAGGTACTTGAGTTAAAGATCCAAGATGTATAAGAGGGAAACACCAAAGTTGAATAGGAATAAATTTTATACATGGAAGAACAAATGAGGCTTCAAATATCTAGCATTAGAGATTATGCACTAAATAATCTTGACAATGAGTACTCACCTCCACCATTTGGTCCTTTGACACTTGAGCAGGTAAGAGAAATATAAGAACATATAAAAGTGATGATTTCGATAGCTTCAACTCTCACCGACCTAGAGTTCAATGATTTACAATGATGTGATAATGCTAAGATGATATGGGATAGGCTTACATTGGTTTTTGGCAGATATCAACATGTTCATAAAGCTAAGGCTGAAAGCTTAAGAGGAAAGTTTGAATCAATGAGAATGAAAGAAGGAGAAAACATTACAACATACAACACAATAATAAAGGAGATTGCTATTGCTATCAGAGGTGCTAGTGGAACCATTAATAAAGAGGATGTTACAAGAAAGATGCTTAGAACACTACTACCTATCTATGTCATCTGAGTATCCTCTATTCAAGAGCTGAGATCAATTCCACAGATGGTTGTTACTTTGGATACTACAATCGGTAAGCTAACTATTTTTTAGCTGAATAATTTTGGTAATAGTTTTCTTGTTACTTCTAAGATTGAATCTGCATACAAATCATCTTTTACTATTGGGAAGTCTATAGATTCTGGATCTAGTGATGGATATGCAAGTAGTGCTAGTGAAAGATTTCATAGTTGTAAGAGTGAGCTTGAAGATCTATATGCTGAAGATGAAAATAAAGAAGATGAGTTTGAAGCTTTATTGGCTAGGAGACTACCAAGAGGTAAAGGAAAGTACAGAGGTAAGCTATATGCTGAAGATGAAAATAATGAAGATGAGTTTGAAGCTTTATTGGATAGGAGACTACCAAAGAGGTAAAGGAAAGTAAAATGGTAAGCTATCTATGAAGTCTTTTTCATGCAATAAGATTGGTCACATAGCTTCTAATTATCCTGATAATAATATGAAGAAAGATAACAGAGATAACAACAAGACTGAGAACATATTTAGAGACTTTAAAAAAAAAGGAAATAAAAAATGCTACATTGATAAAGGAGGTTCATCTAATGACAACACCGATGATAATGAAGAAGGATTTGTCTATGCTGCTATTAAAGACAAGTCTGATGAAGAAAGGTATGTTGAAGAAAAATCCATAATATCACAAGTAAGTAAAAATGACACATGGATTATAGACAGTGGTTTCTCACACCATATGACTGGTGATACTGATAAGTTTATTAATTTGAAAGATCATAATGGTGGTAATGTTAGATTTGGAAATGACGCCCCACATCTTGTGAAGGGAAGAAGTTCTATAATTCTACTGAACAATACTAAATGTGATGATGTTTATTGGGTTGAAGGTCTAAAGTACAATTTGTTGAGTGTGGCATAGTTAAATAATACAGGTCACCGACTAGAATTTCAAAACAAGAAGGTTAAAGTATTTGATCACAAGGGAAGTTTGATTTCCATTGGAGGATAATCTAAAGGTAACTTATTCTACCTTGATACATCCATAAAAAATTGTCTGTTTGCTAAGATTGAAGATGTATGACTATGCCACAAAAGGCTATGTCATGTTAATTTGAAAAATTAATCAAAGTGAGTAATTAAAATAGAGTAAGTGGTCTATCGAGTATAGACAAACCTGAGAATGTAATGTGTATGGGATGTCATGTAGGTAAGATGACTAAATCAATATTTACAAGAAAAACCAATACTACACAAGGTATTTTGGAATAAGTACACATCGACCTATGTGGTCCCATGAGAACACAAAGCTACTATGGAGATAGATACTTCATATTGTTTGTTGATGATTATTCTAGAATGATGTCGGTTATGTTTTTAAAAGAAAAATCTGATGCATTCCAATGTTTAAGTGGTACAAGGATAGAGTTGAAAAAGAAACAAGGAGACAACTGAAATGTATGAGATTTGATAGAGGCAGAGAGTTTACATATGATGAATTTACACTATTTTTAAATGAACACAGTATAAAGAGGAAAATGTCTTCACCAAGAACACCACAATAGAATGATATAGTTAAAAGGAGAAACAGATCCATTGTGGATTGCGCTAGAACACTAATGATTGAGAATGACATTTCTCAAACCTTCTAGAGAGAAGCAGTCAACACTGCTGCTTATACACTTAACTGAGTACAATTGAAGAAGGGGACTAACAAGACACCTTATGAGATCTGGTACGGACACAAACTGAAGGTAAGTTACTTCAAAGTATTTGGAAGTAGGTGTCATATTCTTAAAAATGTAAGATATGGTAAATTTGACTCTAAAGCTAAAGGAGATGAAGGAATATTTTTGGGATATTCTACTAAGAGAAAAGCCTACAAATGTTTGAATAAGAATACTAACAAAATTGTAGAAAGTGAAAATTTGAGGATTAATGAATTTGCAAAGAATAATGATGAAGACAACAAGAAGGAACCCGAGGATTATCAAATATTTGTCTATGTACAAACTGAGATTCCTGACACCTTAACAAAAGCACATACCGAGGAAGAAGATGAGAAGAGAGAGAGAGAGAGCTACCATCGAATGATGGAAATGAAGAGATACCACTGATGACCGAGCTTGTGTTGGAACAGTATGTAAAGAAACACCACTCACCGAGTAAAATCATTGGAGACAAGACTGCTGGAGTTATGACAATAAGCAAGGTAAGAGAAAACACATGCTTAATATATGAAGAACTAAGAAAAGTAAAAGATGCATTAGAAAGTGAAGATTGGATGAAAGCAATGAAGGAAGAGATAGATCAAATTCAAAAGAATAATATATGGACTTTGGTACCGAGACCAAAAGATAAGAATGTAATTGGTACTAAGTGCATTTTCAGAAACAAGATGAATGAGGATAGTAATGTAATCATAAATAAATCAAGATTAGTTTGCAAGGGGTATGCACAAGAAGAAGGAATTGACTATGGTGAAACTTTTGCACCTGTTTCTAGATTAGGAGTAAGAATTCTACTTGCATATGCGGCTTATAAGGCATTCAAAGTATCTCAAATGAATGTTAAGTCTACATTTCTCAATGGTATTCTTGAAGAGGAAGTATGTATTGAAAAAGCTAAAGGATTTGCTAAGAATACTAACCGAGACATGGTATGCAAATTGCACAAAGAGCTGTATGGATTGAAACAAGCACCCCGAGCATGGTATGAAAGATTATATTTATATCTAATAAAAATAGGATTTCAAAGAACTAGTGACAACAACAATGTGTATCTGAAATGTGATAGTGGTGACAAATCTTTAATTGCTGAAATATTTGTTGATGATATTATCTTTGGAGGAAATGAGACATTATGAAGATATTTTGCTGAGAAGATGAGAAAGAAGTTTGAAATGTCTATGATTGGAGAGATTAAATTATTTCTTGGACTTCAAATTCAACAGGTAAAGGATGAGATCAATATTACACAATCAAAGTATATCAAGGAGATCCTAAAGACCTTTGGTATGGATGACTCAAAAATAGTTGGAACATTGATGGTCACTAGCTATATAAGTTATCTAAAGAGGATGAGTCAAAAGAAGTCAATGAGACACTCTACCGATCCATGATTAGTAAGTTGAAATATGTAGTGCACAACATACCCGATATTTCTCATGCACTAGGGATTGTTGCAAGGTTTTCTTCTAATCTGAAGGAAACACATATGTCTACATTTAAGAGAATTTTTTGATATCTGAAAGGAACTAAGGATTTTGGCCTACTATACAATAAAGGAGGATAATTTCACTTGAAAGTATACACTGATGTTGATTGGGCTGGAAATATTGATGACAAAAAGAGTACAAGTGGAGGAGATTTATTTTTAAGAGAAAGACTAGTTACATGTCTAAGAAAGAAACAAAGTTGTATATCACAGTCTACTATTGTGGATGAGTATCTTTCTGCAACTACGAATTGTGAAAATATTGTGTGGATCAAACAACTACTAGAAGGTATGCAAGAAGAGATCACCGATCCAGTCACTATCTATTGTGACAACACAAGTGCTATAAACATATCAAAGAATTTGGTAATGCACTCAAAGACCAAGTGCACATCTATCAAGTATCATTACTTGAGAGAGAAAGTAGAAGACAAGCATGTAATGTTGGAATATATGAATTCAAAAGAAAAACTTGCTGACATATTCACCAAACCACTATTGAAGGATTCTTTTGAGTATCTTAGAGGTAAATTAGGTGTCCTACCCTTATCCAATATTCATTAATGAAAGAGGCATGTTGCATCAACTCTAGGACACATTAGAATATCTAAATTTTGAGTTGATGCTAGTGATCACACTTTAGGTGATACAAGGATTTATGTATGAAAAGAGAAATCAATACATGCAAGGTATGATTCACTACTTGAACATGATTTTGGGAGTATGGATCTTTGGCATTGTTGTCAAAGAGGGGAAGTACAATAAGTAATTGATGAATGCATAAGGGAGAAGTAAGTGATGAATACAAGGAGAATACATGTAAGAGGGAGAATAAGATAGAAGGAAAAGAGGAAGAACAAGCTAAGAGGGAGCAATGACAATACAAAGAGATTAGAGTATACCATAATCAATTGATAGTATTTCCATTAATGCCAAAGAGGGAGATTGTTAACCGAATGATGGTAATGGTGATGAAGACCGAGTTTAGAAGAATACAAGCAAGTAGAATTATTAGATCAGTTGTTATTTTGTCGTTAATGTCAAGCAACTGGTTTATGGTTTATATTAAGTTTCCATATCAATTAGAGAGGAACTTAATTGGAAAAATAATAAAGATAAGACTACGATGAGGTATTATTGGTATAATTATTTTTACTTAACATTTGATAATGTTAAGTTAGTAAAGAAGAGAGGTCAAGTCGGTAAAGGGAACAACCTAGTTACCAAAAAGGACATGTTAGTCAATCAAGAAAAGAAAAGACAGTCACCAAGCAAAGTTGACAATCGAGCACTGTTAGTTCACAAGAAAGGTTGGTAACCAAGCGAAGTTAGACACCGAGTTAAGATAGTCACCGAGTCACTGAGAATGGAACAAAGTTTGAAAAGAGATTAGATTCAAGGATGAGAATGCATTTAATACAAAGGCACAGAGATCTAGAAGATGCTAAGGATGAAGATGAAGTTTTATACAAGATCTATGGTCATGTAAAGTCAAGTTCAAAATATGAGATGAAGATTAAGTGGCAAAAGGAAAGTTGTGAGTTACAAGAAAAGTGCAAGTCATGAGGCAAGGTTAACTGCCTAACCGAGTTGCAGATACATTGTATTAGTTCATATGAGATGATTTGATGGATGAGCGCAATTGAAGGAAATCCTAATCAATAGGATTAAGAGGAAAAATAGAGGCCTATATATTGATGAGTCTGTATGTTTATATAGAGATGATGGCGAATTTAATAGTTGAAGAGCTACCGAGAAGAGTAGTGAAAGAGTTGGAGAACCAGTCTAGAGGAGAGAATGATGATTTATTAATGCTAGTAGTTTCAGAGAGTGAACAAGGGATCTGATCAAGAAAAACAAAGTTGCAGAATCATAGGTCAAATCAGTACACTGTTGCTTACTAATATTTGTTATATAAAATCTCGTAACCGAGTAGACCTAATAAGTTTTTTTGTAAATCACAGTGAAAGGTAAAATTATAGGATGAATGTTTAAGCCCTCTAACTAGGCCACTCCTAATAGGGTGAATATCTTAATAGATCTAAGGTAAATCCCCTAACAGGGTCACATCTAATAAATGTGCATTGTAATCTTTCACCGGATTGGCTCTTAACCAAGCATACTTCAGAAGAGTATTTCTTTTTTTGGGTGACAATTACCACGGAGGTTTTTCCCAAATTTTTTTCCTCATTAAATCTGGCGTTACATGTGATTCTTGATAACTATGAATGTTCTTTTCTTGTGTTATATGTTGTTTATCAAGTTTGTGAAGTATTTACAAGTTTTGGTTGCTACTGTTATTTGAATCACGAAGTTGAATCAAAGGTTTAGTTTTAAAGTGTTAAGTTTCAATATTTTTTGATTCACCCCCCCCTCTCAGTAAACCATAACTAGTAGGGTAAACCAACATGTCTGACCTTAGAGATTTTATCTTAAGACCTGATTCATTCTCAACTTTTTCTTTGAAAATATTGAACTTGTCAAATGCTTCATATTTTTCTTTGAGAAATGCAACCCACATCATCCTAGAATATTCATCAACAAAAAGTATAATGTACCTTTTACCATAGTAGGATCTAGTCCTTTTAGGACCACAAAGATCCATATGTACTAGATCCAGCTTTCCTCTTACTGAAAAAGATTTTCTCTGAAAGTTTCTCTTAGCTTGTTTTCCCATCACACACTCTCTGCACATAGTGTTAGTAGGCTTCAAATTTTTTGGCAAATCTCTGTCTGCATTAGTATTACTGGCCCTTAAAATATTATAAAAAAATTATGTGACAAAACCTCCTATGCCATAACCAGCTGTCATCTACCTTCACAATAAAATAAGTTGGATTTTTACTATTCATCTCAAACACATTACCTCTTGAATTAGTACCTGATGCGAACACGTTTCTAGATTGACCTCTGATAGTATATTTTCCATTCATGAACTACAAATGATATCCCTTTTCTACAAGCCTCCTAAAACTCAACAAGTTGTGCTTAATTCCATCAACAAGTAAAACATCATCAGTGTTGGTTTTACCATCAAGAGAGATTGAACCTACTCCAATGATCAACTTAGTAGTGTTATCACCAAATTTGACTACACCACCATCATATCTATTCAGTTGAAGAAATTTATCTTTATCACCAATCATATGATGTGAAAAACCACTATTAATGATCCACTATAATTTCTTTCAAACATGTGAGACTATAGCTTTTTTTTAATGAATAGGCTCATCATATTTAATAACAATAAATCCAATTTAATTTCCATCATTCACAGAACCATCATTAGACACACCTTTACTAGCATGGTAGCATTCCTCATCCTTGGAGTAATTAGACTTATAAAATTTAGGCTTATGCTTAGGAGCCCTTGTAGGACATCTAGATACAAAATGACCAATCTTATTACAAGAAACAAATTTTTGGGGTAATTTTCCTTCAAATTTACCCTTACCTCTCTTCCTTTTTTCTATTAGAGCCATAAGTTTGTCTAGTTTCCTTTCTTCTTCTTCAATCTCTGCCCACTCATCAACATATTCTGCAATCTCTTCATATTTATTGCTTCTTCTAGAGATCACAAGGCTTGATAAAGTATTTTTGTCATTATTAACATAAGCCTTGAATGTAGAATCTAATTTAGGTAATGCATCATGTAGCTCTAGGGTCTTAAAGGTGGCCAGCTTCACAATCAAGACTTCTCTGTTGAAATTTTTTGTTAGTGGTATGATCTCCTCTATTGCTTTCACTTTAGTCTTATAGCTAGGAAGGTGTTAAGGATCTAATAATATTTGTGATCACTTCATCTTCAGTATATGTGGCTCTTGGATTTTTGATTCTAGTAATAGCCTATGTAATCCTTTGTACATATGCTCTAATATTCTTATCATCTCGCATGCTTAGATTCTCCATTTTAGCCATTTGATTATGTAGTTTAGACTTCTTAGTGTATTGATCTCCTTCTTATAGAGACTCTATCCTTTTCCAAATCTTGTGGGATGAATCAAGATATTTAACCTCTATAATTATGCCCCAAAGAGCACGCTTATCAGTGCTTCTCTTGCAAACATATTGCAAGAAAACAATTTATTTTCTTCATTAGTAGCATTTACTAATTCATCTTCTGCATTGATCAATTTATCCTTCTTTTTAATCATTCAGTAATCAATTCCCAAGAAGATTACATGATTTCTCATCTTGTTATTTCAATTGTCAAAATTTTTAGCATCAAATTTTGGACTCTCCTTCCTATAGTAAACCATCTCAGAATCACCTCAAGTGGTTAAGCTTTCTCTCAGAGGACTAGAAGCTCTGATACCAATTGTTAAGAATAATATAACTGGGAGGGTTGAATCTGTTGTATGTGAAATATTTAAACTTTAAACTTATAAATGAATTACTTAATGCAAATCCGAACACTTCAAGAACAATAGCATAACACAAGTATTTGTTATCAAGGAAAACCCTGTTAAGGGAAAAAACCCAGTGAGAATTAACACCCACAAATAATGCACTAGAAATATTTTATCCCTATTATTTGATCTAGCCATATTAGGAGATGATTATTACATCCAATACAAAGTCACTATTAAAGGAAAAAGCGTGTTAGGAGTCTTCTCAACCCTGTTAGGAGTTGAATGAAATGATGAGCTCACTACCCGAGCACACTACCCAAAGTGAAGGTTGAATCCACCTTCTGAAGGTTAAACCCACCTTTTGGACCCACTATCCAAAGAGAAGTATAAAAGTGTACTTATAACAATGAACTGGAAGATAGCAACTTGCTTTTTCTATACAGTTCCAATGAAGTGCATTTCAAACATAATCTCTACCCTACATCCAACATTAGTCACATCCACATGATCAAAACATACAATACATCGAATCCATGCTTATACAACATAGACCCTTACTAAGATACACACAATACATTACAAAATTAATTAACAAATAAAAATCATCAGTTATGGGACAAAACCTCCTATGCCATAACCAACCGTCATCTACCTTCGCAATAAAACAAGTTGGATTTTTAGTATTCATCTCAAACACATTACCTCTTGAATTAGTACTTGATGCAAACAAGTTTCTAGATTGACCTCTGATAGTATATTTTCCATTCATGAACTACAAATGATATCCCTTTTCTACAAGCCTCCTAAAACTCAACAAGTTGTGCTTAAGTCCATCAACAAGTAAAACATCATCAGTGTTGGTTTTACCATCAAGAGAGATTGAACCTACTCCAATGATCAACTTAGTAGTGTTATCACCAAATTTGACTACACCACCATCATATCTATTCAGTTGAAGAAATTTATCTTTATCACCAATCAGATGATGTGAAAAACCACTATTAATGATAAATTATAATTTCTTTCCAACATGTGAGACTATAGATTTTTATTCATGAATAGGCTCATCATATTTAATAACAATAAATCCAATTTCATTTCCATCATTCACAGAACCATTATCAAACACACCTTCACTAGCATGGTAGCATTCCTCATCCTTGGAGTAATTAGACTTATAAAATTTAGGCTTATGCTTAGGAGCCCTTGTAGGACATCTAGATACAAAATGACCAATCTTATTACAAGAAAAAAATTTCAGGGGTAATTTTCCTTCAAATTTACACTTACCTCTCTTCCTTTTTTCTATTAGAGCCACAAGTTTGTCTAGTTTCCTTTCTTCTTCTTCAATATCTGCCCACTCATCAACATATTCTGCAATCTCTTCATATTTATTGCTTCTTCTACAGATCGCAAGGCTTGATAAAGTATTTTTGTCATTATTAACATAAGCCTTGAATGTAGAATCTAATTTAGGTAATGCATCATGTAGCTCTACGGTCTTAAAGGTGGCCAACTTCGCAATCAAGACTTCTCTGTTGAAATTTTTTGTTAGTAGTATGATCTCCTCTATTGATTTCACTTTAGTCTTATAGGAAGGTTTCAAGGATCTAAAAATATTTGCGATCACTTCATCTTCAATATATGTGGCTCTTGGATTTTTGATTCCAATAATAGCCTCTATAATCCTCTGTAAATATGCTATGATATTATTATAATCTCGCATGCTTAGATTCTCCATTTTAGCCTTTTGATTATGTAGTTTAGACTTCTTAGTGTATTGATCTCCTTCTTATAGAGACTCTATCCTTTTCCAAATCTTGTGGGATGAATCAAGATATTTAACCTCTATAATTATGCCCCAAAGAACACACTTATCAGTGCTTCTCTTGCAAACATATTGCAAGAAAACAATTTATTTTCTTCATTAGTAGCATTTACTAATTCATCTTCTGCATTGATCAATTCATCTTTCTTTTTAATCATTCAGTAATCAATTCCCAAGTAGATTACATGATTTCTCATCTTGTTCTTTTAATTGTCAAAATTTTTAGCATCAAATTTTGGACTCTCCTTCCTATAGTAAGCCATCTTAGAATCACCTCAAGTGGTTAAGATTTCTCTCAGAGGACCAGAAGCTCTGATACCAATTGTTAATAATAATACAACTGGGGTGGTTGAATCCATTGTATGTGAAATATTTACACTTTAAACTTATAAATGAATTACTTAATGCAAATCCGAACACTTCAAGAACAACACCATAACACAAGTATTTGTTATCAAGTAAAACCTTGTTAAGGGAAAAACCCCAGTGAGAATTAACACCCACAAATAATGCACTAGAAATATTGTATCCCTATTATTTGATCTAGCCATATTAGGAGATGATTATTACATCCAATACAAATTCCCTGTTAAAGGAAAAACCGTGTTAGGAGTCTTCTCAACCTTGTTAGGAGTTGAATGAAATGATGAGCTCACTACTCGAGCACACTACCCAAAGTGAAGGTTGAATCCACCTTCTGAAGGTTAAACCCACCTTCTGGACCCACTATCCAAAGAGAAGTATAAAAGTATACTTATAACAGTGAACTGGATGATAGCAACTTGCTTTGTCTATACAGTTCCAATGAAGTGCATTTCAAACATAATCTCTACTCTACATCCAACATTAGTCACATCCACATGATCATAAAATCCAATACATCTAATCCATGCTTATACAACATAGACCCTTACTAAGATACACACAATACCTTACACAAGTAATTAACAAATAAAAATCATCAATTATGGGCCAAGATCAGCCATAATTTACATTTTCCATTCACTAAGCACATTACATTTCTATGGTTGGCTCCAAATAGGTCTTTGCTAGTCCACACACCTCATCTGACATCATCAAGAATCCACCAACACAAGAATTACAAAGAATGTTCTCCCATGTATCTTCTATCATGCCTTAATATCACATACCATGACCCATGCTCACATCCAATTTATCCCAAAAACTTAGAGACCATCTCTGTCATAATCCTCTGTCACTTCTCTGTAACCAATCTACACCAAAAAAGCTATAACTCATGCACATAACAACATAAAATCTAGCGACCTTAGACATAACATAAATACTCATCCCTCTACACAGATCCATGCTCACTTACTCTCACACATTGTACACTGTTTGTACACATCTGTCAATCTTGCCTATACATGTGATAACCAGTCTTACTGAGACTTCTACTACATCTAATTGAAACATATGTTGACATCAATGAAAAAACATGAATTTCAACATCTCTAAAAACAAAAATTCCAAAAGAAGGATGCATTGTTCAAACTTCATAATATTTATTAAGGTGATGATAAGGTAAAGGAGGCACATCTTTAGACCTACTAAGCTCAATTTGAGAGTTTGAAAATGAAGGAAGAGGAAAATATTGCTAATTTCCTTCTTTGGGATGATTAAGTTTGCAAATTTATTAGAGGAATTGGTGAATAATATAAGGGTACACTGACTTTGAATATGGTACTCAAACCACTTCCCCCAAGATTTAATCACAAAGTTTCTACTATTAAAGAAGAAAAATATTTGAATATACTAAATATGAATAAGTTACATGAAATTTTTACTTCTTATGAGATGGGAATTGTTATTGATAAAGCTCTGAGGAAATAAGTTGCATTCAAAGAATCCAAGAAGCAAGAAGATTATGATTTCAATGATGATTCAGATCTGGGAGAAGAAAAATTTGTTAGAAGGTTTCATAGAGGTTTTAAAAATATAAAGGTATTTTTCCTTCCAAATGATTTAATTGTTGTGAAGTAGGGCACTTTATGGACAAGTATTCATAAAAAGATTCTGACAATCATGATCAAAATAATGGAAGAATACATTTTCAAAATGAAAGAAGTTTTAGAAGAATCAAAAGAGTTTCTTTACTAATGAGGAAAACTATTCTTTGGATGACAATGATCAAATACACTTTTGGGAATGAAGGAGAGAAGAATAATTTCATGTCTATGGAAACTTATAGAGGTGATAGAGGAATGAATCCCTAAAATGATGATGGCGATGAAAATAACCTTGTGGAAATTTCTTTTTACAGTGGTAAAATAATTAAAAGACCAAAGTAAAGGGAATTACTAAAAAGTTAAAATCCTAAGATAAACTATCTCAAAGTCTTCAGAAGATAGAAAATATGGTTATTGGTCAAAATATTTAGGTGGAAGAATAAAAAAGTATTGTAGAAGTTTTGATAAAATGTTTTCGTCAAAAGTGATAAGGACCATGAAATAATTGAGGTGTAAATTGTAACATTGAAAAAGGAAATAGAAAAGTGAAATAATAAATTAAAGTCAAAGTTTGGGAAAATATCTAAGGTCTTGGATTAGATAATTAAGTTTCAAAGATTACCTCATAGTAAAACCAACATTGGTTTTACAAAGGTATAGAAATAAAAGGTAGTTGAGTAGCCCATGAAGCCAGTGAATGAGAATTTGAAAGAAAATGGATCTAGTAGTTCAAAATATAGTCTAATTGTGAGAAATAATATGGATGATGGTTTCATTAAGAAAAAAAATAGGATAGGAGATCTAGATGTGAAGTATTTTTTTAGTTTCAATCAATTTGGTCATAAGACTCTGAATTATAGAAAGGTTCTAGATGGAGGGAATAAATTTGTTAGCAAAAATATCTTTGTACGATTGTTTGATTTCAATAATATTTTTCATATGTGCAACAATTTTGGGCATATTACAATAAAATTAGAAGCAATTTTGTGAGTCTACCTAAGAAAAATACTAGACAAAATAGATTAGTACGTCAGAGTAGTAAATTTGGAAAGGTTTAGAATAAGAAACTAGAAGAACAAAGATTAGAGAAGTCCCTAATGGCTCAAATTGTGCTGAATTCTCAAATGAGAAGAATTTCTGGATCATTAAAAATGGATATTTAAGTCACATGACCTAAGAAAAGAGAAATGTCATGAAATTTATAAATTTTTATGGAGGAGATGTAACTCTGGGTAATAAATCTATTGCCAACATAACCTGTAAGGGTACTTTAAGTATTGATGGTGGAAAGACAAAAACGTATGATTTTTTACATGTAGAAGGACTAAAACATAATTTGTACTGTGTAAGTTAGATATGTGATAAGGTTATAATATCTTATTCAATGCTAAATATTTTGAAATTAGGAAAATGGATATGAGTGAATTAGTTGTAGAAGCAAGTAGGACTAGTAGTGATGTATCATCTTAGGGAGTTCAATGAGAAAAAATATTTTTTCATACATACAATATAGATTTGGATTTGGAATATAAGGTTGAGACATATCAATTTTGATGATTTCATGAAGATAGTTAAAAGGGAATGGTAAGAGATATTCCAAAAATGAAAAAAAAAGATTCCATATACTAGTTGCAAACCATGTCATGAGGGAAAATAGTCAAAAAGTAGATTTCCTACCAAAGAGTATTCTTCTACAAAATCATTAGACCTGATTCATATAGATCATTGTAGAGCTATGAGGAAAAAGAGTTATAAGGTGAAATTTATTATATGATTCTTATTAATGATTATCCTAGAATGAGTTTGATTAATTTTTTGAAAGACAAGTGAAATAATTTTGATAAGTATAAGGCTTTTAAGGCAATGGTAGAAAATGAAATTGGTAGAACAATGAAATTTTTAAGATCAAATAGAGGCAGCGAATATACTTTACACAAATATGAAGAATTCTATGAAATTCTTGGGATCCAAATAAAGTATTCATCTCCTCTGACTCCTTATTAGAATGGAGTGGCAAAAAGGAAGAACTAGACTTCTCATGAGATGAAAAGAATAATTCTAAGACAAGCATGTTGGAAAAATGGTCAATGCTCCCCTTCAGATTCTTGACAAGGGAATAACCTCCTCCTGTGGATTCTATAAGTCTAGTGGTTGTATCAGACATTGACATGTTGATCTTTTGGTGCAATGACAACCACACTTGTAACAAGTGGTATCAGAGCTTGGTCACGGGTTCAAATCCCCTTGGGTAATTTTGAGGGGGATATTGTTGGAAAAATGGTCAACACTCCCCTTAGGATTCATGAAAGGGGGCCAACCACCTCCTATGGATTCTATAGTTCTAGTGGTTGTATCAGGCATTAATAGGTCGATCTTTTGGTGCAACAACAACCATATTTGTAACAAAGCACAATTACTAGATATGTACTAGAGAGAAGTTATTTAGACAAAAATATGTATTTTGAATAGATCTTAGATAAGGCCAAATATTACTATGAGTCCATATGAATTTTTGAAAGGGATAGTGACATTAATTAAGCATATTAAGTTTTTTTAATAAAAAATTGCCACATCAAAAGGGGTGATAAAAGATTGGGTAAGTTTGATTCTATATTCGATAAAGGTATTATTATTGGTTATTTTATGAAAATAAAGGTATATAGATGTTATAATAAAATATTTATAGGAGTGGTGAAAAGTGTCAATGTGAGTGTCTATGAAAAAATACAATCAACTAATATTTCATATGAAGATGAAAATGATGAACTAACCCACAAAGGAGATGAAGACTGGAGAAGCAAAACACAAATTTTTGATACTATGGCAATCAACAACTAAGAGGGGGGCGGGGGGTGAATTAGTTGTTCCTAAAATCTTCAAGCTTCAAACCCTTAAACCCCAAAACCCTTAAACATGTGAACCATTAAATCTGATCTGATTAAATGAAATAATAAGCATGCAAGTACAAATAATCAGAATCATATCTAGACAAGTTGACATAAGATTTTTATCATGGAAACCCTATTATGGGAAAAACCGCAATGGGCCTGAGTACCCATAATAAGTAAATACCTTGTTAGAAGTAAAACTTATTACAATGTTTAAGGAGAATGAACTTGCATTCAAGGTCACTTCCTAGAGATTCACTGCTCAAATGAAAAGCCTTGAGCTTCAACCCCAAGGAAGGCTTGCTGCCTTATAGAATTTCATCACGACGATGATGGATCAAACTCCAATTTGATAGGGTTTTTGTGAACTACAGAGAATGACAAATCCAATGTCTGATTACAGTTCCTTATAAGCGCACTTTGCATATCTATGTTCAACCTATTGTTAAAACACTTCTAATTTCACCGAATCAGTCTCTCCCTCTGCTTACCACCTCTAACATCTTCATCAACAATCCAAAACTTGGATTTTCCCTAATTCTTCATCTTATACCAAGAACTACGTCGGCAAAAGCTAATTCATCATTTCTTCCAATATATGAGCTAGATCTCTTGATTTAAATTCATCTATGATAGATTAATATTGCCCACATACTATAACCACCTCTTCAAGATAATAAATATCCATGATAGCATGTTTTGTACTTGCACAACATGATTTATCAACTAGGTCGGCCAAGAATAAATGATTCAAATAAAAATAATAACATTGACCAAAAAATAAACCAATCAGGTCCTTCTGATCCATGCGTATATCCAAATCATCAAGAACATACCTCAAGAACATCCTATATCATCGTGAAAAACACTCAACCATTTAAATCTGTTACAACCATTGGATTTGACAACTCTTTTTCACCAAGTCTTGAAGAACACTGTCATCAAGCAACTGAGACAATAAGATTATTCCTTGCAGACCTGTGAACTATTAAAACTATGAGTTGAACTTACCTAAGTATGTCCTAGACACACTCCTTTAAATTTTTTACTCTATTGAGCATACCAAACCTTTTTATGGATTCTAGTTAACACCGACTATCACCTTTTCTGCTAGTCAACTTTTGTCGCCTATTTACCTATCCAAATCTTCATGTTACATTCTAAAACTTTGGGTGAACATGGTAAACACCTTCAAAATATTTCTTCTACATGTGTGAATCCATATGTATCATATCTTCTTCTCACCAGACCTTAGAACACTCTTCTCCACTGGCTAACCTGCAACAATTAAGTCAGCAATAACTAGTCTCTTTGTCTGATCACTTCTTTCGATCAATTCCTCTGCAATATCCCCATTTGGTATTGATGGAAACATGCGATGTGAAAAATAAGTAATACAATTAGAAATGAAGAGTCTTACTCAAAGAAATACAATTCATAGTACTGTCATAAAAATTCTTCATTATCTTTCAAATTCTTTCTAATAGCACTTCTTCTACTCCCTCTGGGAACATGCTTGTCTTGGGTCTAATTAGATTACATTCTCTTCTCTTCATCTACTTATCCCTCTTAATTACACACCACATCTCTTATCTTACCTCTTTCTTATGTGCAAGTATTCATTAAATTACTTTTCTCATCTGATATGCTCTTTACATCCATCTGATCCTAGTAGTTCTTCTATTATTTTTACAGGCTCTTCTTCCCCTTTGAAATAAATAAAAAAGGTTTGTTAAATGTTCTTATTAGATTATCCTTTCCAAGTTAATGTTAGCTTTCTTTTCCTCTTCATCTTCTAGAACTTCATATTGCTTCTTGCACATACACATTCTTGTGACATCCATAGACTAATCAAACACTTAGCTTCCTGATTCTACACTTTCTTGTAACATCATTCCATGCTATTCCTTGACATGCTTACTACTCCCCATGAGTGGTATCCTCCATACATCAATCCATCTTTGATGATATTTTCATGTGGCTCATCTGGACTGATGCATCTTAGTTTTGAATAGGAGGGGAAATTATCCCTAACTTACCTCTGAGATACTCAAAAGTATCCTTAGGTAATGGATTTATGAAGATATCATATATTTTTTCCTTGGTGGGTAGATACTCCAACATTACTTCTTTCTCATTCACCTTCTCTCTCAGGAAATGAAACTTGACTGAAATGTGCTTTTTTTTTAGTGCTACACTGAATTATTTGAAATGTTGATAGAAGTTGAATTATCGCAAAATATGACAATAGGCTCATTGAAGATAATTATGATATCAAAAAAAATTTTTTTCAACCACATTACATGGGTACAATTTATAGCAATAAAAACATATTTTGCCTCTGCAGTAGATTTTGAAGTACAACTTTGCTTCTTACATGTCTAAGAAACCAATCTTTCACCCAAAAAGAATGCTCCACCACTTGAGATTTTTTTTTCATCAACATCTCCATCCCAATCTACATCTATATATGCTTTTATATTAAAATCCTCACCTTTAGTATACCATATCCAAAAATCCATTGTTTCTTTCAAGTATATAAATATTCTTTTCACTGCAACTTCATGACTCTTCTTTGGTTCATCTTGAAATATTGATACAAGACATACTTCATTTATGATATATGATCTAGTATGATTCAAGTATAATAGACCACCAATCATTCATCTATGCCAGGACTAATTTACTTTTGGTGACTCATCATCCTTTGTTAGCTTGCATTCAGTTGTCGTAGGTGTACTTACTAGTTTGGAGTCATCAAATCCAAACTTCTTCAACAAATCCTTCAAAGACTTTGTTTGAGATATGAATATCCCTTCATCAACTATGAAATATAAAAGCCTAGGAAGAATTTCATTTCTCCTATCATGGACATCTGAAACTCATTTTTCATCTCAATAGAAAACTCTTTACTTAGCTTTTCATTACCTCCAAAGATAATGTCATCCAAAAATACTTCAACAATTAGTATTTTCTCATTTTAAATTTTGAAATATAGATTGTTGTCAACATTACCTTTGTTAAAGCCAAGTTGTATTAAATACTTGTCCAATCTAGAATACCAAGCTCTAGGAGCTTGCTTCAGCCCATATAGTGATTTATTCAACTTGCACACCATGTTTGGTTCATCAGTCAATGTGAATCCATCAAGTTTCTCTATATACACTTCTTCCAAGTCACTTTTTAGAAAAATAAATTTTACATCCATTTGGTAGACTTCAAACTTCTTATGAGAGACATAAGAAATAAATAATTTTACCACTTCCAATCTTGTCATTGGTGCAAAGGTTTCCTCAGAGTTAATACCTTCCATTTGTGCATACCCTTTACATACTAGTCTTGCCTTATTTATGAAAACTTCTCCACATTCATTCACTTTATTTATGAATACCCATTTTGCACCAATGATATTCTTATCCATTGGTCTGGGAACAAGGATCCAAGTGTTGTTCTTCTGAATTTATGTCAACTCTTCTTCCATGGATTTGTTCCAATTTTCATCTTTGCAGGATTCCTTTACATCCTAAGTTCTACTTGTGAGATTAAGAAGACTTCTTTATTTGCAATCCTTCTCCTAGTCTAAACTCCTTTTTTCTATCCCCAATGATTTGTTCTTTTGAGTGATTTAATCTCACATACCTTGGAATCTTTTGTCTTACCTCATGATTTTGTGTTTTATCCTCTCCACTTGTATATGCATCATTAACTTCATTCAGTGTACCACCTTGAATTTGATTTTGATCATTATTTTTTACTACCTGATTTGTTTTCATATTCTTATCATCACACTCATATCCAATTGATCTAGGTAAACTCTCAAGGTTTTGATCCACCTTTACATTTTCACTTTGTACTTTTTTTCAACATTTTTTTGTAGCATATGTATTCTTTTCTCTTAGTATAATAGCCAATAAATTTTCCTTCATCACTTATGGTATCAAACTTACCAATGTCCTTATCTCTCTTAATGTAGAAATTACCACCAAAAATTCTGAAATACCTGACACTAGGAACATTTCCACCTCTGCATGAGCTTAAGAACTTCACCTTTAGTCCTATCTTACTCTCAAAAAATGTTTTAAATATCTTAAACTTTTCAAGTGCTTCAATTTTTTCTTTTAAAAAGGTCACCCATACCATTCTACAGTAATCATCTATAAGTAAACATAACATATCTATCTCCATGCATACTTATTGTTTTATTAGGACCACACAAATTAGTATGTACAAATTTAGACACCCAAAATTTTTTCACACCTATGTGCCCCCTTATTAACATGTATTCTATACACTAATATTGTGTCATTCTTCCATGTCATCAATTACTAACATTTCTCTCATTTTGGCCGAATTGATTTTTATCCTAATCGATCTCAACCTTCCTAAACCGATCCTATTTGATCCTAAACATTCCTAAAACATACCAAATATTCCTAAATCATCTTGTTTAATTCCTAATCTCTTCCTAATTAGTCTAGGATCATTCTTAACTTATTTGATCATTCTATGACATTGTCAAAGATCATCAATGCCTAATCAAATCACTTTTGAATCACCTTCAAATCAATTAAATCATGTCAAATAAATTTGGTATCATTGTCACAGTTCATCAATGTCTCCTCATCATTATTAACCCTCTGAAATCATCAAATTTCATCGATTCCTCATCATTATCCTTCCAAGGTATTTTCAGATTTCATCAATGTTCTTTTCAAATCAACCTTTCCAATCAATTCGAGAGCATTGTCAAAGTTCATCAATTATATTTCAGATCATCATAAATTTGGGAGCATTTTCAATTTCATTGATGTCTTCTCATCATTATCAATCCTCTGACATTGTAAAATTTCATCGATGCCTCATCATTATCCTTCCAAGGTATTGTCAAATTTCATGGATACCTTCTCCTCTCATTCGAGCACATTATCAAAGTTTATCGATGCCTCTTCATCATTTAATTCCTTCAATAGCATTGTCAAAGTTCATCGATGTTATTTCATCATCAATCATTATTTGAGTGCATTATCAAACTTCATCGATGCCTCATCATTTCCTAAACCATTTCATAACCATAAGAATTGTTCCTAATCCTCATCAAGATCATAAAAAACAACTCAATTCCTCATCAATGTCATCAATTCGGTCAATGATCAACTAATTTGTCCTTTTAGGATCAATAACCCAGAGTTTATCCCTATGTCCTAATTGAATAAATAAATTGACTTTATTTATTCCCCCTTTCCTATGTCTCCGCAGTTAATTAATTGACTAATTTATATTTTTGTGGGAATAAATGAGTTTTTAAAATTCAAAATCCCCTCCTATTAATTTGCCTCCATTTTCATAGTTGTCATAGTTTATGACACTTTCTTCTTTTCCTTTGTCATAATTTGTCATACTTTATGATAAATTTACCTTTCCTTATCCACACTAATTTTTCCAATTTGATCTCTTACAATATTTCATAATGTGTCATAATATGACACTCTTCTAATTTCACTTCTCAATTATGACAATTTCCAATTTTCTCACCTAATTGCTAATTTTGCTTTTAGGTCTCTCCTCCTATAAATTGAGATAAATTTTATAAAACAAATTAACCATCAAATTTTGAATCTTCTCGCCATCAAATATCACTTTTATTTCATATTTCGAGTGCATTTGTTAGTATGGGAGCTACATATCAATATTTGGAGAAGCAAGAAAGGGCACGATTATCAAAATGAGGGAGTGTGTTTAGAGTTTACATTTTCCTTATCTCATTTTCTTTTATGCTTGGATAGGTTGATTTTGCATGTTTAGAGTTTGATGGTTCCTCTTGTATCCATGTTTTCCTCATTTTCATGTCCTACGAAAAGATATAATAATCCATTGGAATTTACAACTTTGAATTTGAAAGTAGTTCTAGTTCGCTTACCCAATTGACATTCTTTCCGGGTAGAATTTGCAGGCTTCTTCACTGTTGGAAAGTCTATAACATGTTTGGAACTTAATGCCACACTATTATCAAATTTCACATGGCATAGCCTTTTATGCCATAACCAACTCTCATCTATTTGTGCAATCAAACAAGTCTTTTGTCCATAATTCAGATGAAATACTTTATCTTTAGTCTTTGATCCTGTGACAATCTTTATTCCACATTCATTTATGATAGTGAATCTTTCATCTTTGAAATGAATTCCATGTCCTTTGTCCACTAATTTTCCAACACTAAGAATATTATGCTTGAGACCTTCCACATATAGTACATCGTCAATTGTGTTCTTACCATCTAGAGAAATAATTCCTCTTTCTCTAATCATACTACCACTGTTATCTCCCCATCTTACTATACCACCATCATGTTTTTCATAGCTGATATAGTTTCTCATGTCAGTAGTCATGTGATGTGAGAAGCCTCTATCAATAATCCATTCATCATTTTTGACCACTTGAGAAACTAAGGCATTTTATTCAACATTACTATTACCATAATTGTTAGACTTATGATCATTTGAAATAACTTCATCCTCTTTAATGAAAATAAGTATACTTTCATCTTCAGTCCTAATAATATTAGACTCATCATCAGTGATACCATCGTCATCAGTAGAATAGTAACACTTTTTCTCAAATCTTGAGCTATTGGACTTGAACCTAGCAACCCTCTCCAAACATCTAGAGGAAAAATGTCCTATATTATTACATGAGAAGCATTTTAGGGGCATCTTTCCTTTATTCTTACCTAATCCTTTAGGTATCCTTTTGGAAATTAGTTCTTCCAATTCTTGAAGATCTTTCTCTCCTTATTTGATATTTTTGATCTCTTGTTCATATTTTGATACTCTCCTTGTGGGTCTCTCACCCTGATTTGATCTACGCATGCCTCTTCCAGATATAGTAGCTTTGAAATTATTTTCAACTTTAGGAAACAAATCACCAAATTCACTCATTTCAAATGTAGACAACTTTCTAACTAAAGTATATCTTGTGACAGTGGAAATAGTCTTGTTTTATTCAATTATAATAATCTTGGTTTTGTAAGCAAGAGGCAGTGATCTCAGTACCTTGGAAACAATATCATTTTCATCCAATGTTCCACTAGCACATTTTATTCCACAAACTATCTCATTAATATTTTTAATGTAGGAGACAATATTCCCATCTTCTTCCATCTTCAATTCTTCCTACTTTCCTTTCAATCTTTTCAAAATTTCTTTCTTTACATGTGCATCACCTTCATGTAGAGTCTCCAACTTGGTCCAGATTTGATGAGTAGTCTCTAGTTCCATCACATTTGTGTACTCTGTATCTAATAGGGAACTCCTTAATGATTCCTTTTCTCTCATATTGCATTCAATTTGTTTCTTCTCATCAGTTGAGGTTGTGGATAGATCTACAAGAGGAGTATAATAATTCTTTCTAATGTTTTAGTAATCCTCATCAATGGATCTCAGTGTAATCATCCATTCTTTCCATATGGCATAGTTGGTTCCTTCAAACCTTGGATTGTCCTTTCTATAGGTTTCCATAGCATATCTCCCTCAAGCTTGTTAAGCTTCCTTCAAGGGGTGAAAGCTCTTATACCAATTTTTGATACTATGGAAATGAAGAACTAAGAGGGCGGGGGTGAATTAGTTGTTCCTAAAATCTTCAAGCTTCAAAACCTTAAACCCCCAAAACCCTTAAACTTGTGAAACCTTAAATTTGATCTGATTAAATAACATAATAAGCATACAAGTACACACAATCAAAATCACATCCACACAAGTTGACACAAGTTTTTTTTATCATCCTTTTAAAGGAAAAACCATGGTGGGGCTGAGTACCCACAATAAGTAAATACCTTATTAAAATTAAAACTTATTACAATGTATAAGGAGAGTACACTTTCATTCTGGCTCACTTCCTAGAGCTTCACTTCTCAAATAAAAAGCCTCGGGCTACAACCTTGAGGAAGGCTCACTTCCTTATATATTTGATCACTACAATGATTGATTAGACTACAATCTGGTAGGGTTTTTATGAACTTCTAAGAATGAAAACTCCAATGTATGATTACAGTTCCTTATAAGAATAATTTGTAGATCTCTATTCAAACTCTTATTGAACACTTTTTATTTCATTGAATCAGACTCTCCCTTTTCTTAGCAACCTTTGACATCCACAGCCATGATCCACAACTTGAATTTTCCCTAATTCTTCATCTTATACCACGAACTATGTCGACCAAACCTAATTCACTATATATTCCAATCTACGAGCCAGATATCTTGATTTGAATTCATATATGACTAATTCTTTCCCACATACTATAACCACTTCCTCGAGATCATAAATATCCATGATATCACATTTTGTACTTGCACAACATGATTTATCAACTAAGTCGGCCAAGAAAAAATGCTACAAATGAAAATAATAACATTGATAAAAAATTTAACCAATCAAGTACTTCTAATCCATTTGGATTTCCAAATCATCAAGAACATACCTCAAGAACATATTACAACATGAAAAACACTCAACCATTCAAATCTGTTATAGCCATTGGATTTGACAACTCTTTTTCACCAAGCCCTAAAGAACATTGTCATGAAGCGACTGAGACAATAAGATTATGCCTTATGGACTTCTGAAGTATAAAACCTTTGAATTGAACATACCTAAGTATTTCCTAGACACACTCCTAAATGCACTCCTTGAAATTTTTACTCTGTTGAGCACATCAGACCTTTTTTGGCTTCTAGTTAACACCGACTGTCACCTTTTCTGCCAGTCAACTTCTATAGCCTATTTACCTATCCAAATCTTTATGTAACATTCTCAAACTTTGGGTGAACATGGTAAACACCTTCAAAATTCTTCTTCTATGCGAGATAATTCTTATCTTTCATATCTTATTCTCACCAAACCTTAGAACACTCTTCTCCACTAGCTAACCTATAACCATTAAGTTAGCAATAACCAGTCTCTTCTTCTGATAAATTCCTCTACTATTTTGACATTAATTCCAATGCATTCATCTTCCAAATTTTACATTTCCCCAACATAAATTATAAGTGCTAAGACTCTGGCTAAATATGTTTAGAAGAATCACTCTAAAAATGAAATAATTGGAGATAAGGATAACCGAGTTTAGATTGAGAAAATGTTTGAAAAGATAAATGAGAAAGTTCACTTTTCCCTATTGTCAAATATTGAACCAAATAATTAAGTAGATGCAAGCAAGAGGAAGGTTGGTTATAAGTAATGGAGGAAGAATTAAATTATATTAAGAAGAATTAATCTTTGGATTTGGTTCCAAGACCTAAATAAAATAATATTGTTATGTTCATTAAATGGTTTTTTAGAAAAAAAGTTGAATTAATATGGAAAAGTGATCCAAAATAAGACCAAAATTGTGGGTAAAGGATTTTATAAAGTTGAGGGAATTTATTTGGAAGTGATATTTAATCTAGTTGAAATATTAGAGGAAATAAAGATGTTTTTGAAATTATCAACATTTAAGAACTTTGGTAATTATTAGATGGATGTTCAATCTACATTTTTGAATGGAGAGTTAGAAGAGGAAGTCTATATTGAATAGCCAAAAGGGTTATATTGTTTAGAAAGATAAAATTTTGTATGGATAATAAATAAGGCTATTTATGGTTTCAAGACCTTTACATCATGGTATTCCAATTTGTTTAGGAATCTACAACAAAAAGGCTTTAGGAGAGGAAGTGTAGATAGAAATATGTACATGAAAAAGTGAAGGTGATCAATTGTTTATTATTGTTGTCTATGTTGATGATATTATCTTTGGAGGTAGTAGTGATAGAATGTGTAATGAAATTTGAGATAATATACAAAAATAGTTTAAAATATCTTTTCTTGGTGAGTTGTGTTTTTTCCTTGGTTTACAGATCTATTAGTTAGAAAATGGTATATTCATTTCTCAGACAATGTACATAAATGAAATGTTGAGAAAGTTTAAGAAGGAAGAATGAAAATAGGTAAGTACACCTATGGTTACTAGGTGTAAATTGAGAAATATATGAGTTTTCTATGGTGTATTTTAATTTGTACATAACAATGGTTGGTATTTTGTTGTATTCTACTACTTCCATACTAGATATAATGGTAGTTGTTGGTATGGTTTATATATTTCAAGCAATATATAAGGAACATCATGTCATAGAATTAAAGAGGATAATCATATATTCGAATAAAATAATAGATTATGGATTATGGTATCCAAAGAGCAACAATTTAAATATGAATGCTTACATAGATGTATATTAGGCTATAAGAATAGATGAACATAAGAGTACAAGTAGTGCAACTTTATTTCTTCATGAAAGTATTGTTTGTTTGGTAATGATGTATATACCTAGTTACATTTGATCCATTTTATACATATCCCATTAGAGAAAATCATACATAGAAGATAAAAAAATCACCATTATTGAAAGATCAAATAGATATGCCACAAGGCAACACAAGATGTACCCTAGGAAAAGCCTCATTAGGGAAAAATATAGCCTGCAAAAGCATCCACACTCCATTATATTATTCATACATAAAGAAATACAAAGCACTAAAAGAATTATAATGAACACCTCTAAAGCATCAATCCCTTCAATACATTCCAACGTGTCCAATATGTATCCATACATCTCCTGTCATGCTTCACAAATGCAATCTTTAGAAAGGCTCAATAATGGAAGCCCACTCAACTAGCCAACCCAAACCAATAACATCCTTTTTATTTTATAGGAACAAGCTTACACAAAATACAAGTAGTAAAGTAAAAGCATGTGACACAAAACCATGTGAACAAAATACTATTCACCCCTTATTTAATATTGGGTATTACATTTTCACTTATTAAATATCTTTCTTGAATATTAAATAAATATAATATAATATCCAAATGCAGCACCAACATAAAATATAATCCCAACGTTACAATACAACACATAAAGTGACCCCAAGAATATTTACATCTAATGGTGCACACCCATCTAGATTCTCCTAGGTGCAATGCCATAATAGTGAGATATAACATTACAAATATTATGCAAGGTGTACACCATCTTATCCCAACATTGTCCCACTTGTATACATTGCATAAGGGTCAATCAATGAAATACAACATCATAGTCATATATGTAACCACATGAATCTCCACCATGCTCTTGTGCTCCAAAATATAACTAACATAAAATCAAGTGACCACCATATCAAGAAAGAACTCCTTTAATCCTCCAAAATACCACTTATGGAACAAAAAGGAACAATATAGGGTGAACATGCACCAATCCAAGAACACAAGCACAAAAATCCAATATGATGAAAAAGGCTCCAAGCTGTTGTCATAAGGTAGAAATCCACATGATAAAAAATGATATCCATGATACATGTCAATACTTACAACCAACCATACCTCCAATGTATAACCAACATTAGTAAACTCATTCCAATATAAAATCAACCCATAAACTACAATCAAGCTCCCTATATAAAAATTTGTCAATGAACCATACACATATCCAAGAACTCCCACTACATGGGTAATACCAAATCTGAAAATAAATCTCAGAGCATGTCAAGTCTGCCGATAAATTCTCATATCAAGGTGGGATAAATAAATAAAAACATAAAGTACCAAGAAAAATCATAATGATCCATACACATGATAGATATAGTTGCACACTCTCCCACAATATGCCACCATCCTCCCAAATTTTATGAAAATAATCTGATGGAAGTTACCATAGAATAGAGAGAGAAAACCTATAAATGATTACTTGTCCTTCAACTAACACGTCAAGTAAGAAACATTATGTTGATTATGATCTCCTCCAAATAACCTAAATGAAAAGCCATAACAACATTCAATCTCTTCAATAAAATAGACATATATGTCATGCAATGCCAACATGGATGTAAGCCTCTCATAATAATAAAAATAAAAATCATAAAAATCATTCTTAATTTGAAGGAAATAAACCCAATGAACTATCCTAATAATGATAACAAAATATGAAAGAGGAGAGAACCTTGATGCCAAAAATCTCTCAAACTGAATCCCCTAAAACTAACAATATCCGTAGCTCAAGATCCACATCTATGAAAGATAAACCATAAACATAATTCACTAGAAAGGAATAATGGGAAATAGCTCACAAGTAGTAAATAGTCAAGTAGACCAAGAGTGGGGAATGAGAATAATCATCAAGATATCCAAGTCCTCATGACTCACTCTAAGAACAATATCCTCTCAACTCTACATTAGGTGAAAGATCCCTGGCCTTCCTACTAAAAAAATCAACCATTTGAACTCAATTAGCTAATCACAAGATAACTCCAATCTCACCCAAGTTTTCATGTATCCATGATAATCTCTAACAGATAAAAATCCATGGAAAAATCCAAATGCAATATAGAACCACCATAAAGTAACCAAGTAAATGATCATGCAGTCAATGCAAAGAGAAAGAAACTAAGATCAATGTAACATATCCAACTTAGGAATAAGGATCATAAATATGACAACATGATCTAACCATCTCCTCCTAAGAGATCACAAGCTCCATTTAAACATATCAAATAGCTATACCATGCAAAAAAATTAAGCTAGTAATCAAGAGTATACCATGACATAATAGTAACCATGATAAGATGTCAAAAGAAAAGCATAAAACCATACCTAAATGAAAGACTCCATGATTCCTCCATGGGTCTAAGATATCAACATATCCAATCATCATGAAGATAATAATCTTGCATCAGTGAACCAAAAATCATGAAAGACCCTTTGTAGAAATAGGATCTACAAACTCCTCAAAAAAATGCAATGCTAAAGAAGATCATCCAAAATCTAATGGTGAATCCACATCATTGATAATAACTCCCACTAAATCATGATACCAAATCACACATGGATTTTTTTTATAAATCAACATGTTAGTTGAGTCACAACACAAACTATATAGATACTCAAACATCATCCCTCCTCTCATCTCAAATAAAAAATTACCAATGAACTAATGAGCATAGACAAGGCCAAATAGATAAATATGCATCAATAATTAATCATGTGGCGGATATAGATATTTCATGCATTTATGTCATCTTGCTACAATCACATGGGTGACCTACCCAGATTACTGCATAACTCATAGATCTAAACACTAAAAATATACTTGAGCTCATCATTACATTAGTAATCTGCAATATGAGATATCAAAGAGAATAATCCTATAGACCAAATGACTCAAACACTAAATTAACATCTAATTTGATTATCGAACATGTCCACAACCAAGTACCATAGTCAAGGAAACAAATAAGAATCAAGCAAATAAGAATAATCTCCTAAAACCAAATCAAATCACCATTAATCTATCATAAACATGATCATGTGGTATCAATGCAGAAATTACACCCATATAACCATGACACCATAATCATCACCAATGCTATATTTGCACTCAAATATCACCCAAATGAGACTACACATCTCAAACCATGTCGTTAAACTTTAGACAACCCTTGTACATGTCATCATCAAAGTCTAAACTCTAAAAACACCTATAAACCTATACCAAAAAGCACCAAATATGATAATCAGCTATAGTATCATAAATATCTCATTAAAATATATACTCCTCCAAGGATTCACCTCTTGACTCGTCAGGATGTGCTCACACTCGCACCCCAAATAGGAAGCCCCTACAAGTGATTGAACAAGTACACAGATCTCTATAATCATTAAATTGATAAAATAACATCACAACATAGTAGATTGAACATGGTATGCAATACCTATTCAAAATTAAAGATTTGATTCCATACGAATTTATGACCAAAACTGTGAAAATAAAAATATTTGGCTTCTAGGCTTCAAAAATATATCAAAAGAGAAAAATTAGGGAACAAAACCTATACCATGTGTAGTGTTTTGAAATAAATTTCCAACAAGTATAAGAAGTTAAAAATTGAGACACATTGGGTGAAAGTTATGCCTTGTTGAAGTAAAACAATCAATTTTCCTATTTAGATAGCTCCAAGGTGGACCCAACATTAATTTGTTTTAAATTTAAAAAAAATTCAAAATTCCTCTTGTTTAAAAGGAGCCAACACCTTTATTAAAAAGACTCAATGTTTTTATTTCAAAATATTTAAAATGGGTGGTGGGGTCCTTTTTAATATAAGGTGAAATATTTTATAACCTTAATAAAAATATTTAATAAGATTGCATTGACATTTTCAAAATTTCATGTGGTTATTTTTTTTAGTTTTTACATTTTCAATATAATTTGCAAGGACAATTTTTTTTTCTTTTTTTCTAAATTTTTTCAGTCTTCTTCTACTGTTGAGATTTAGGATTTCATTTTGAAAATCCTATTTTTAAGTGAGAAAATCATCACAGATCTGTATGTTGTCAATGATTTCTTTTTTTGTACAGAAGTGGGCACCATAGACAACATGCCACCACTCGCCATGGGTTCTAGAAGTTACACTGTAAATATGTAATGGATAATGGATATGAGCATGTTTGTTGATAGTTTTCTGCAGTATTTTTTGGTTAATACGACTTCATTTTTTCTAGTATTTAATTTTGAAGAAAACAATTTTCCCATTAAATTGCCGGTGTAATTTCAAAACGGGCAGTTTTTTTGAAATTATACAACGCACAACTAGGGGTCAAATTTAAAATTTACCATCCCAGATGAACATTATAATTTGCAAGGATAATTTTTAATGTTAGCAAGTAAAAATATATATTTGAATTTTCCTTCATAGATTTGAATTTGACGACCATATGGTCGTCATACTAAAAAATTACATTTTTTAAACTAAGGACAAAGTAGGTCGAATCATATATCAAATTTTATTGCTTGGACAACTTGGATTCATGAATGCACATTCAAAAAAACTATTTGATCCAAAAATTTCTCAAACCAGAAATCTACAAAAAACCCATCATAACAATAAACCAAAAACCTTCACATCTGTAATAAAGAAACCTACAAATGTGTTTCATACATTGTAAAGTTCCAAATCCTTCATGCATATCTATGGCTTCAACTTTGCACCTTTTCCACTCAAGCTAGGGTTATAAATTCAAATCAACCATGAAATCTCTAATACCACTTGTTAGGAAATAATTCATATACCCAATTATGTTTAATCCATTTCCTATATAACATATGAGAGACGAGCATAAAACTTACATAATGGCTATTATGTAAAGATCTGTAATTAAGGTTAATTTTTGGATCTGTAACCTACAATTGCACAATAAATCTAACGACAAAATATCTATCAATCACAATTAGTATCCCTAAATATCAAGAGAGATGACAAATAATAATTGAAATGCATACAATAACATGCAAAGTAGATTTGAGTCTCCCTTGTTCTTCTACTTCTTAATGCAATGTGAGCTCTCAGATTAAGCTCAATGGGACATAATAAGAATTCAATGTATGTGGTTGTAAATTATGAGGATTAGCTCTCATTATATAGACTTTCTGGATTTCAATCAAGATTTTAGGATTGAAGAGGTAACTAAAATTGATTGACAAGTTCAACTCAAATTGAGTTGGGAGTTGGACTCAAAAGAATAATCAATTAACTAAGACTAATTGGGAGTGAAGTAGATTGAATGTCTTGTTAAGAGAATAGATTGATTTTCTAAATCATTTGATTGTGAGTGAACTAAAATTGATTGCGTTGACTAGATTGCATACAATAGATTGAATAAAGAGCCGATTAGATTGATTAACTAGAAATCATGATTGAAGAATTATGAAAATTAATTGAAGGGTTAGATCGAGACTTAGTGTTAGTTAGAACTAGAAGAATAAATCATATTATATAAATAAATAAATTTATTTAATTTCACATGGGAGAATATAAATAATTAAATAAAACTTATTTATTTATGAGAAGAATAATTAGTTAAATTAAATACATTAACATTTATTTAATAATTAGGAGGAAAAGATTAATTATAATTAATACATAAATATAATAAGAATAAAAATAAAATTTTAATTAAGTAACATAATTATTTAATTAATTATAAATATATATGGAATAATTAAATAACATTAATAATTATATAATTATTTTATAAAAAACAAGCAATGCAAATTAATTAGATGTTTAATAATTAAATATCAATTAAAATTACTTAATTATATAAATTAGAGGGAAATAGTGAATTTGAAATATGAATAGTGGAATGACACTAATTAATTAAATAATAAATATTATTTAATCAATTAAGATGAAAATTAGTAAAGTTGTTGCACACGAGCAACATGTCAATTTTAGGTGTCTACAAGATCAAATAGACAAGCCACAAGATATCATAAGCTATACCTTGGGAAAACCCCATTGAGGGAAATATGCAGCCTTCAAAAACATCCATGCTCCATTATATTATCTATCCATAAAGTATACAAAGAACTTATAGAGTTATAATGAACACTTGTGAAACATCAAGCCCTCCAATGCATTCCCAAGTGTTCAAGTATGTATACACACATCTGATGCCATGCTTCACAATTACAACCTTAAAAATGACTCAAGAATGGAAGCTCACTCAACCAACCAACTCAAACCACCAACAATTGTTTTCTTTTATAGGAAAAAGCTCTAACAAAATACAAATAGTGGTAAAGTAAAACCATACGCGACAAAACACTGTGAATACGTTACCATTGACCCCTCATTTAATATTGGGCATTAATTTTTTATTTTATTAAATATCTTTCCCCAATATAAAAAAATACAATATAATACCCCAATGTGACACCCACATTAAATGAAATCCCAATGTTACAATATAACACATAAAATAGCCCCAAGAATGTTCACATCTAGTGATGCAATTAGTCCATCTAGGTTTGTCTAGGTGCAACACACATAATAATACCATATAACATTACAAATATTATGCAAGGTGTACAACACCTTATCCCAATAGTGTCCTGGTTAAGTAAAAAGTAGGATTCAATATCCCTATCTATAGTAAAAGCATATTATATTGCAATAGTTTCTTGTTAGGTTCTATGGATGAAGGAAAAAATGAGGAGATGAGAATAGATATTGATGAGCTTGTTCCCATTCTTTGTCACCATAGAAGTTCCATAAATATTTCGAAGAATATGATTATGCATTCAAGAACAAACCATACTAAAATTAAGTATAATTTTCTGAGCGAGAGGGTTGTACACAAAGAGGTGAAGTTGGAGTATGTTGAGACTAAGGAGAATATTGTAGAAATTTTTGCAAAACCTCTACCTAAGAATGTTGGAATATTGTCATTGATGTCACATGTTTCCTCTAATAGTTTTGATAGACAACAATATTGATGTAAGATTTTGGTAGTAGGTTATATGATAGGGAACTATGTATATTCAAGATTACATGTGTTGTTTCTACTTGGAAATACTGATATTTATCTGGAATCTTGTTTTTAGAAAATAATTTATTATCTAGAAATAAGATAGGTTAATCAATGTCACCGCATTTTGTCACATGGACATTTTGGATCTACAATTTTGGGTCAAGGATAAGAAATGGGTAAAGTGTGTAAAATTGAGATGCCATCAACAATTGTTGTTCTTTGGACAATTACGTTGGGTTACGTGTGTGGAAGATAAGGTATGAAGTTATATTGGGTTGACCTACTCTTTGGGTCACATCATGCTTGATCTGGTCAACATTTTGTGTTGAAGGGCTGGTATATGTATGTTTTGCACCTTATTAGGAAGATATACATATTTGATTATGTACCTATTGGCATCAATACAATAGAAACTATAATAATAATAGTCTTTTCTAAAATTCAAAAGTATGCAACAAAAGATCAAATTATATAAAAAACTTAACAATTCGAAAAATACTTTGATCGTATTGATCAACAAATAAATTTTAATAGTTTTTTAATGAACTAGATGGTTGTAATTGTATAATATGAAAATGTAGATAATATGAAAGTTATTTGAACATGAATAAATTTAACCACAAATCCCTCAAAGTGGCACTAAATTACAATATATTAGTAGATCATATATATATATATATATATATATATATATATATATATATATATATATATATACATAAAATGAATGCATGCACCAATAAATTAAAACAAATTATACCTTCAGACATTATAGTTATCTTCATTGTCCTTTGAAAGGTTTTCTTTGAATGAATAATGTGTTGCTCTTACCTTAAATTGTAGATGCACGTGAAGAACAACATAAGTGGAGAGGAGAGAATGTTGAACAACAAAGATATTAAAACTTTATGGATAGTGAATTACAAAGTTAAGTTTAATTGGAAATGCAAGTAATCAACAACGGAAAAATAAAATTTAAATAGTGAGGGGAAAATAATGACAAAATAATGCATATATTTTTGTAAGGAAATTGTATCTTTGGATAAGAGAAGATGGAAAATTAGAGGCATTTAATGTTTTAGAGGACATTGAACCCAAAAATATTTCTTAGAGATGAAGGCAAAATCTTGATAATTGAAGCTTTGAAGAAATACCTATATGAAACCACAAGCCATTGGTTTGCTTTTTGAGAAGCCTAATAATTGAAGAGTTCAGGGGAGAAATATGACCTAAAACTAAATAATATAGAGTATAACTGAGATAGAATGCAAAATATGCAAGAAATGGAAAGGGTTTGCAAACTAATTTACTAGGAAAATTCCAGATGCGTGTAATAGAAGACAATAACAATGTGCTAAATATTAATATTTACCAATTTTGAATGTTTAGCTTACTGTTGTATAGAGGAATAATAGAGAAAGACACTCATTATGAAATAATCTAGAGCATCCACCATCATTAATTAAAAATATTGTTTAAGAAAAATCTTCAAAAGACAAAGCAATAAGGTTGATTACTTCATTAAACATATCACATAGATAAAGTCCAAAAATATTGGAGAAAGTGAAAGTAGCCATTTTGATTTATAAATTAAGTACAATGCAAAGTTTTTAATGAATAGGTTATGAAACAAAAAATAGAGGAAAACTTCTAGCACCTATGATACAGTCAAATTGCATAGGCCCCTATATAGAGGACAAATAGAGAATGACATTAGTTATCAAATAATGTAAAGCATCCACCGTTATTAATAAAAAATAATGTTTATAAAAAATCTTCCAAAGACACAATAGTAAGGTTGATTATGTCAATAAACATCTTACACTCTTAAAGTCCTGAAAATTTGTATAGAGCAAAAGTAGCCATTGTGATATGAAGACATAGTAGAATGCAAAGTTTTTAATGAATAGGTTATAAAAATAGAAAATAAAAGAAAACATTTAGCACCAATCATCGAGTAGGTATAGAAACCCTTTCAAGGAAACCATCTGATAAATAGTAAGAGAAAGTAAACCTTGTAGCAGTAATGAAAGATAGAGATAAACAAATTCTTGCAGATATGACTAAATTTGTTGCCTAATATGTCTGGAGAGTAGAATGCCCTCGTTACAATATGTAAAAATAAAAGTGCATTGAACAATAATCCTATCACATTAATGCACAATTAATGCGAGAAAGCTTTCAGTATGATGGATTTAATTTTTCTCCTTGCTTTTTCTACCACAGCCAATAGGATCTCAAACAAATAGTCATTTTTTATATTGGCATAAATGTAAAAAAGGTCAAACCATATTTGTTAATTTTATACGAATATTATTGAAAATGATGAAAAAACAATGTGTATATATAGGTAATATATATTCTTACTTGAATGACTAGTACACTGCTAATAAGAGGATGATCCAGATTGAATCTTGGTTGTAATTGAAAGAGTTTTCAAATCGAGAAGATAGAATATGAGAATCAAGTTCTAATTTTGATTCCATGTTTTATATCTTTTGTTATAAAAGAATATAATGCATGTTTAACATATTGAAGTTATAAATTAAAAATTCAACTATCTTTATTAAGTGATCTATGTAGTTTGATGAATATCATTTCAGCAATTCAACACAAAAACCAAAGTCTTGTTGTTTATACACGTACACCATTGCAAAGGAATAGAAAAGGTAGTATCACAATTTTGAGTAATCGAAATAGATTCAAAGACTATTTGAAGCAATCCAGAAGAAAAAATTTATAATGACATTGACCAGATTTGAAATATAGAGTAATGAATATATAACTCATTTGAAATATAGAGTAATGAATATATAGATCATTTGAAAAAAAGACAATAAAAGTTTGTTATTTGTAGGGAATTTAACATTTTCACAAGGGGTTGAGAAACATAAAAATCATTTGAAGTGTAGTATATAAATACGTAGATGTCTTTCTAACAAAAGAAAAGTAAAATATGTTTCTAAGTTCTTAATGTAGCATACAAAAACATACAAATGTTTTGCAATTCGAACTAATAGTATTTGATAGTCTTATTTTTGAAGTGGCATTAGAGTAAACATGTAATAAAAAAACAAAAACTTCAATCAGCATAGTGGTATGTATGAGTCATTGTCCCCTTTTTATCTCCATATTGATCAATGTCACTAAATTTCAATTTTAAAGGAAATGCTAATTAATAAATTTTTGTCAAGTATAAGAAGTATTTGTAATAGCAATATAATTACCTATTGAATATCAAATATTGTTCATTCTTCTATAGGAATTGCATGGTTAATAATACTATTTTGATTAAGATTAAATTTGTCTCTCATTGAAAATAAAAGAAGATTTGTCATTAACATAGTTTTTATAAGTCATGTTTTTCAGAGATGGCATCAAATGGTGGGTAATGGTTTTTTCTGTGAAGTAGTAATTTTTTTTTTATCATTTATGATTATAGTTTTGAGATACATAGAATATGTGCACATGACGATTTTATCACATTTAGTATAGTGGGCACTTTTATCATCAAGTGAACCATAGATTTTGAATTTGTAATTGCATTTGGGGCAGAATGGATGAAAGGGGTTGGAAAATGCATTCAAAATTTTTAATAGTCTAGAGACCTATTGTAAATGTCAATATGTCATGTTATGTGTAATAAAATAGTTGTGAAAAGTGGAGAGAAGAAATTTTCTAATTTTTACCTGGAATTTTGATTGCAAAAGTCCCTTCAGAGTTTGCAAGGTTCTTTTATCTTTGATTTGATCTATAAATGTCGAAGGGTTGTTTGAAGTGCATATTTTTTTATCTAGCTTTCTTGCAATGTTCCTAAAGAGAAAACAAAGAATTTTGTTTTTCTTGTAATTGTTGTTCCATGTCAATAATTTGCTGCTCAAATTTGGGATGCATGCAAATCTGACATAGAATAAGAAACCCAAAGTTTGAGATATTTAGAAAAATGTAAGAAAAAATATTTATTAGAAGAATATATGTTTTGAAATAGATAAAGATTCGTGTTTAATAGATTTGTGTACTGATGTTAAATCCATATTTTTAAGGCCATCTTTGACATCAATAATGTGTTGAGCACCTTATCTATTGCATGCAACAACTACTGCACTTATTATACAAATTGGATATTCGCTAGTGCTTGTCCATAATTTTTTTATAGTACTAGTTGGAATAAAGTTGTGCTCATGGAAAATAGGTTTTATGGATTTCAATTTTGGTGCAGTCCTTCACTATTAGTACACGGTCACATTCGCATGGTTATAATCTGTTCTTGGTGCAATTTCAAATCCAGTAATCAAAATTTCCATTCCTACAATTATCTTGTCTTCAAATAGGTGGATAAGGGTGCTAGACACATTCAAAGTTATTGTTATTTATGCTTTCAATAAGTCAAATCAACATGAAAAACTTCATGTGTTTTAGTGGCTCTATCCAATGTTGCTTTGCAGACAACCAGTGCATTGTCTTGGAAACTAGTGCATGGCTTTTTAGCATTGAGATCTTTGATGGAAATGAAGCTTGTATTGTTTAATTTTGACCTGAAACATGTCTACCAAGGTGTTGTAAATTTAGGAACAATATTTAATGAAGTTTATATTGAAGATGCCAAGATTTTGTTACCTTTTAGATACTTGTTCCTACTTCTGGTGAGTTTGTTAGACAACTATTTTTGGTGTCTCCATTGTTATTGTAGAAAAAAGAATTAGAATATAGAGTATAGAGTATGTGTAGAGAATATTTCCAATAGGTTTCAATTTTATAAAGAGAAGATATGTTTTTAGGTGAGTTGTTCCAAACATGATCAATTAGTAGTTTTTTGATGCTATGTGTTTGGTCAAGTACAAATTGTAGTTTATGTTGTTTCATATGAATTTTTAGGGTTTGTGTTTTTTTATTTTTCTTTGTCATGTCAATATTCAAATCTCTAAGTATGAGAAGAGTTCTTCCCATTGTCAGATTTTCAACCACACCATCGAAAATAGTAATGATCTCAGGTAGTGAAGCATTAGGTCTTGTATATACATTAGATACATTGAGTTCATTAGCACATTCATGTCTTGTCAATGTCATAGCCTCAACATTTACTATTTGTGTTTCTTTTCTTTCAATGACAATACATACTTTTTAGTTAGTGTGATTATGCCATGAATATGATGCATTATTTTGGTGTTATAGTCTTTGAAGAGTGCATTAGCTTCGAAGGAATGGAAGTGTACTTGTAAACACAATATTTATAAGGACATTATGTCATAGTCATTGATAATGTCATATGCATGATCTTTTAAGATTCAAGTGTTTAATGTACATAAAAGTATTTCTGATGTTTCACTGGTACAAGTGATATGACTCTCAAGCTCCAATTATGCACTTGGATGAAGGCCAGACATTTCTAGACATATTGTTTCCTTAACTTCAAAATTTTTGGCATTTAGAGGTTTCAATAGAAATAAGGATTTAGTGTATTTCATTTGTGAAAGAGTTGTATATGAAAATCTATGTTGTCTATTTCCAGATGGATCAAAACCTAGACCTTGCATTGTTAAGCCTTGTGATCAGTGTATGGTTCATGCACAAGCAATCTATATTGGAAATTGTTTCCAAATAGTAATTTTTCCATTAGAAAATATTTTTGTATAGGCCTAGCAATTCGTAGAATGAGAAACAAATCTTAATCAATACAATGAGCATAGTGTTTTACTAGTTTACTCTTTTGTAGTTGACTAATTTTTGGATCATTAAATATAACCCAAACTATATCAATATCTTTGTGTGTTGTGTATGCTTTAAATATTCCATCAGAACCATTTACTAATCCATTTTGTGTACTATAGATTCCTGCAAATATTTCAAAAAGAATATTTTTTAAGGACTATTTGAGCTAGCAGGATATTCGTATAGTTATATGTACGTATTATTACAATTATCATCTTGTTTATTTGGATTGAGTATTATGAGTTCTCCTAGTATTTTAGATAGCATATTATTGTTAAGTGCATCAACATCCTTTTTTTTTAAGAATAAATAAGGATATCTTGCATCTAAGTGTGGTGGATTACATCAATGTTGATTTAAATAGTGGAGATCATCTTCTATTATAGCACTTGATATTGTCTTTCCAAAATTTGTAAGGCATCAATTTTATTGTAGTTGGCTTGTTTCCAAATACAGGGAAATCAAGTATAGGCAAAACTTGGTATAGATCTTATAGATCTTCATAGAAAATTGTATCAATGTTTTTGAAGTATAGAGTGGGCATTTGCATTATATCATGCAAACATTTGTCAATGTAGCACAATAAAGTTGAGCCTACCAATGAGATCTTGTTTATAAGAAGTACATGATATTTTTTATAGTGTTGCTATATTGCATATAGCATTCCTCTATTCAATAGAACAAATTCTGATTTGTTGAATACAATATAGTTCCCCCTATGTTATAAGATGCCTTTCCTATATAATCTGTTATGAGACCTTTCGGTCTATAAAGATCATTCTCCATTGAATTATTAAAAATGTATATGAGAGCTTGGTAAATTGTTGTTTCCATAAAGGCTTTTCTAGTTTCTCCTCCCCTCATAAAAAAAAATGCAATGGGGTTTAAGAATTTTTAAATTTTTTTTTTATTATAATGTCCTTCAAAATTACTTGTTGTTCTCTATTTAATATTTGTCTCAATTTTTAATACTCATTATTGTCCATTATCTGTGGCAATCAAACAACTTTGAAAGCCCTAGAAGCTGTGTTTTTGAGTTGTTGCAATATCCTGAAGGAATATCTTCTTGTATTTCATATTGCTCTTTGCATTTTTGTCGTTATATTGTTGTGTGGCTTTTAATCTTGTTGTTTTCATTTTTTACCTGATTAATGACTTCATCAATATCACCCCATGTTAGATTTGTATTGTAACAAAACTTGACATGATTAATTTGAATTATTTTTTCATTGTAGAGGAAGGAATCCTACCAAGATTCAAAGTTATGTTTTAATGAACACTCATTTAATGTGAATGGTACATGTACCAACTATTTCTCTCTATAGTGATTTTTAAGGTCAATATTTCTATTAAAATTTACAAATCGTATGACATTTGGTTTTATTTTTTGTTCAACACTAGTGTCATTTTTTTTGAATTTAGAGATGAATTGTGCAAGTCAAATTATCTGTAATTATTTTCAGGCATTTTAAATAATAGTTAATTATAGATTCACACGTTACATTTTATAATTCTTCTGCTTCTTTTTTTAGTTGTTTTGCTAGTTTGATTATGAATGTGCGGTCATTATCCAATTGTGTACTGTGAATAAAGTCACATTTTCTTGAACTATAATTTAGTGGTAGCAATAAAGCATGGTGGGAAGCTTGATATGATGACATGTGGTTTAGGTTTAGCAAAGCATTTCCAGGTTTTCTTATCATTTTTAGTGCATCAATATTGTTGTCTTGATGGTCTTTTTGTATTTTCTTAAACACATTTGTCATAGACTTGTCAACTTTAGCCATATAAGAATTGTAGTACATTGCAAAATCATATGCATTGAGCACAAATTTTGCATTTGTATTATCTTTCCATAGTTCTAGGATATTTTTTGCAAGGTATTGTTCTGAACTTCTAAAGGTCACCTTTTGAATAAGAGACCTATAGATTGTTGAGTTCAAGGAAGTGTTATATTATGTTTCGCTAATTTCTAGCTCTTTGAAAAATATGTCATATGTGAGTGATTTATCATAGTTTTCCTTTTATAATCTAGAGAAAATATTATTTGTCATTTTTATTGTGACTTGCTCATTTTGTACTAATGACTCAAGTATTTTAGTCTTTTGAATAAGTGGTAATGGAAAATTGTATCTGTAAGATTCTTTTCTTGACTTCCTACATTGCTTTGTATGATGTGCATATGTAATATTGTTATTTTTGGTTGCAAATGTTGAGTTTAACATGTAATATATTTATGAACGAACTAGATAATGTTTGTATTTCTTTGTTTCCCATAAATTGGTGTATTCTTCACCAAAATGAGGAAATGATCATGATCATGTTCATTTCCTCTATTTTTTAATTTAGTAATAGAAAAATAGCCCAATATATTTCCAAAGAAAGAGTCATCTGTAAAAACCAATTTCTTTAGCGCATTTATCCTATGTCTATAATATCATACAAATGTGGTTGGATCTTTTTTAATTAGTTGGAATTTGTCAACATTATTGTTTGCAAAATATTTACTCTCTTCTGTATCGAGATGCATTTTATGTAATTCTTGAAGTGCATTTGTCAAGGCTTCCCAATTTTGTTTGGCACTGCTAAATTAAGGAAAAATGTTGTAGGTCATAATTGTCATATCATTGCAAACACATTTTTCTTTAGTTGTTGTGTATATATTGTTATTCTCTTGAAGTAAACATATCCAATATTTGATTTTAGTAAATTCTCTAAATTTGGTTTGTTTTTCACATCTTTTTTTGGCATATTTCTTCCTTTTAGTTTTCCTTTTTGAATTTTTACCCACATTGTAAACAAAAATTGGTGTATGAGTATCTTGATTGTTTTAAAGAATAGATTCATTGTGTGGTATGTGAAATGCCTATCTATATTTATCAATTCCCATTGTGTAATTTTTTGGTAGTTGAAGTTTTTCATGATGTCATCATCATGTGTGTTGCCAAAGAACAATGCCATAAAGTTCATTTCTTCAACATAGTTGTCCTTAAATATCCCAATAGGGTAATGGCCTTGTGATAGTGCAATATCTATGAGTTTATCTTGCATTTTATGTATGTACCTATTTCTCTCACCACATTATATGTCCTTTTTGACACATAGACAGATAGGTGGCTTATCATTTGCATTGGATATTTATCTTAAGTACTTTTGTCACGTGACTTAAGAGGCAAGGTTGTTTTGACTTACTCCACAAAGAAGTGATCATGAGTTGGCTTTGACTCATGGGAGTTATGATTTGGAAGGTTTTTGAGTAACTCATGATGTCTTTCTAGGGTTTAAGCGGGTGTGAAAAAAATTTCATTATGATTTGGGATATTATTTTTTGCTTCCAAAAATTGGTTCATCCTCATCATTTTTTTCTTTCTCAAACCCTAATGAGTGTGACTTCCATTGGGAAAATTGTGCATGATAATTCTTGACATCATAGTTAAAACATAATCTATTTTGTTCTACAGGTTGAGCTCACTAATTTGATGGTGATTTTCTCAAGTTTGACGGATTTCATAGTCATTTTTCTCTTCACAGATTCTACTTGTAAAAAGTTTTTTTCTTTCCAAATACAGGCATGATCTTGGTCATTTTCTCTGCTCTCAATTTCGATGATAGGTAAATGAATGATATCATAATTGTGTTTCTAAAAATTATGAAGTATTTCATATGGGTTTTAAAAGATAAATCTATTCAATTTATTTTGGCATTTAGTTGCTTAAATTTATTTTTTCTTCTAAAATATTGGTACCCATGAAGGTAACCAACATGATATCTTCTGGCTGTCATGATTTTGGTTAAGGTCTTTGGTCACATGATTCATTGGCTAGTGATTAATATGGTTCTTTGTCATTCTGTTATTTTTCTTAGGGTTATTGAAATATGGTTGTAACAAATTGGTCAAACCATTTTTATATGGTTGGTTCTCACATGATTTGACAATAGAGGAAGTTAGTTTGAATAACATACACATATGTATGCATATGCCTTTCGATTAGAAGGGTTTATATAGAGAAGTGTGTGAGATCTTAGTGAGCATGTTGAATATCTACTGATTTGTAATAAAGGTTCATTATATAATATAGTTGCAAAACAAATTGCAAATATATAATTCTGAACCCACTCAAACTATTGAGATTTTAGGGGTTGTAGCTCCTTGCAGGTGGTACTACTAAACTGGTTGTAAGACTTGGTGCTCGGATTAATAAAAGGAATTTGGAGTGGTTTTCTCCCTATGAAAAAACCTAGTTGGGTTTTGAGGGTTTCCACTTAGCACAATTTCATGTGTCATGGTTTTGATCTAATTATCTTTGATTCCTTGCATGCTCTAACACTTATAGTTATTTAATCCAATGTCTTGTATTACAGAGCTTATATTTCAATTCTGTCATTACTACATGTGGTATAAGGTTTATGATTAGTCTCATTATAAAATCTGGTATATCATTTACAAAGTTAACTGTTATCATTTCTTTCTTTTATAGTATCCAGTTCTCATTTTTTCAAAAAGAATAAAAGGAAATATTAGAGTCTTGTAACACTCTGATTCACCTCCCCCCCCTCTCAGAGTGTTCTTCACTTTCAATAATTGGTATCAGAGTGTAGGGTCCTCTTCTGTAAGTCTGCTCCTAGGACTAATCCTAGTCATTGAAAGTGATAATAGCTCAAGCAGAAGGTGCATCACTTACTAGAGCCCCTTTATTTGATGGTTCTGATTATGTGTTCTGGAAAGTTAAAATGGAAGATTTTATTAATTCCCTAGATGTCATAATGTCATAAGTTTTCACTAGCAAGTATATTGTCCATCTATTGTTCCTACTGATGCAGATGAAAAAACCAAGTTTGAATTGCAAAAAAGAGCTTGGTTTTCTATTTTGTGCGGGCTATCAAAAGATGTGTTTGTGAAAGTTATGTATTGCAAGTTAGCTAATGAGGTATGGACAAAACTTGAATCTATCTATCAAGGTGATGCTAAAGTATGTCAATTTTTTATGAATGAGTTTGTAGTGCTTTCAGAGGGCTTGTGTGTTGTATATCGATATCAGATAAGCTAGAGGACTAGAGATAAGAAAATTTTGAATTCAAGGAATGTATTGGCACAATTAGACCAGGTAATACAAAATTATCATTGATCGCGCTATTGATTGAAATTTAATTGTGAAAAAATGTCAAAGACTATTTATCCCACATTCATAGTGCAGCGGTTATACTTTATATTTTTATACCTACGTGTATGTATGTTAGAGTGCCTAAAGGGCATGCAGATTTGGTTCAGTGGTTTTGAATGGTTGGCGATTAGTGGTGGACAACTAGTAGTCATGAGGATAAGTTTGGTGAACCCACGGTCAGGCAACAAATAGTGAGGTGTTAACATGTGGCAGTCAAGACAAATCAAACGATGATCCAAGTAAGAAGACACATGGCAAGTGGTCGGCCCCCACATAATCATGCGATCCAAATCATCAACAAGAAGAATTCTTCATGCGATCACACAAAGATGATATGTGGATAGAGTATTCCAGGCAGATAGATGACATGGTGAGTAATTTGGTGAATAAAGGAGTGCCACTTGGAAGGCTTGATAAAGATAAAAGTGATGCGTGGTAAAATTGCTAGAGAGGGTTAGTCTATAGTGACTCAAAGTTAAACCATGGTTAAAGGATGGTCAATCAACCACAGTGACAGACCACTTGTCATTATTGTAAGGATAAATAAATTTAATGTTGGAATTATTGGAATGATGTACTAAGAGGGGAGGGGTGAATCAGTACCTCTAAAACGTTTTATGTGGTTGGCCCATTAACCTTTGGGTCATTAGATTGTATATTCCTATCTATCTGTTCATCTTTCTATATGTATGTGGAATCATAATATAAGTTCTTTACATGTGTAAACATTCATGAAACATACATGAAAGTAAATAACACATAACAAATGATATGATGTCATAGAAAACTCCTGTTAGGAAGTAAAAACTAAGGTGGGGATGTCTACCCACAAAACTTCACTATCTATAGATAAGAAGGGAGCCAATAAAGGCTTACAATTGATCACTTCTGATGATCTACCCTGTTAGGAGTATTATAGTGGAGACCTGTTAAGGTCTACTTTGTTTGAAGCTTTAGCAACACTGTTAAGTGTGCACTCTGTTAAGAGATTTATCAAAGAACTATTAAGTCCACCTTCTAAAAAAGGATTTTAGTTGTGATACACTTGTTAGAATGCAACTACAATATAAATGTTGATCTGATAGTGAATGCAATCTCTAACTGCTGATAACAGATCCTATAAATCTTACAATGTAAATGTAATCACCTTGAGTGATTGAGTGATACCTTGTCTCTGCTCATCGGTAGCCTTTTTGTGTTCTTGATAACTGATTTGATCTATTTCTGAACTTTGCATGAATTCTCTTCTGCTGCTTAGATGCTCTCCATGGCTACTATAATTTTTCAATGGATTATAAATCTCTCTTATTACAAATGATTGAACATCTATTTATACTAGTTTCTAGCTCTATTCTTGATTCACGCTTTTCAAATTAACTCTAGATCCAAGGTTTACAACTCGACCTTGATCTTTAGTTAGTTATGTTTTAGATCCATTAGGATGCTTTAAAACATTCACAATATGCTTTCTTGACCCTCAAGTAAAGTTTTAAAACAAATAAAAATTCTAAATATAGAATTATAATGTTTTATCTGACGTGTAAAGTCAGATCCAATTTTTGCGGGTTCTGTAACTGACAGTCAGTTCTGATGGTCGGGCTGCTCTGTCAGTTCTGTCAGTTTTGTATCATTCTTTGCTCTGTTGGTTTTTTGCTCCATTGATTTCCCTTAATTGAACTGTTCGTTAGGTATGCCTTTTCTGCTTTGTCGGCGATGTTCTCAAAACTGTATCATCAGTTATGCTTGTCGTCAGTTTGACTCTTGTCAATGTTCATCGGGCAATTCTATACTTAGCATTTTCACAATAGACATTTTCATCTCGTCGGGTATGCTTGATGTACATTGGTTATGCCTATACCGATGACCTTTATCATGTTTTTCCCGTTAAGTATACTAATGGAAAAACTTAATGTCATCAATCTCCCCCTTTGACATTAGTATCAAAAACTGATATGTGCAACATACTTGATGTATTAGTATGTACACCTATATATACTTCTTCCTTAGTCATGAAATGACTCCCCCTATGCATATGCTGGTAAGTGTAAGTTTATGTACATATATATCCTTGTTGTACATACATTATACATATCCTCATATAGTATATTGCACATATGTTATACATTCCTCCTTTTCCTACTAAAGTATATTGTACATATGTATACATTCCTCCTTTTTTGATAATGAGGACAAAGGTACTTACAACTTGTCAAAAATGTGAGTGTGAGGCTTTGATTTCCTCCATCATCTTTTCCCACTTCTCCTTTAAATTCTCAAGATCCATGTGCTCAAGTGTTATCCTCACATGCATGTCATATATGTTGTCTACCACAGACATTTTTGGGGTTGAGATAAGATTTTGTGTATCTATAATATGTTTTTGCAGAGCGGTGAGGTTTGGCAATATGTGAGCTTGTAGCTCTATAACCTCATTTTTGAATTGTGTCTCTGCATCCCATATCTCTTGTCTCAATTTGTTTACCTCTATGATCTTGTCATGATGCAATTTTATTGTGTTTGAATCAGAGGTTAAACTTTGTGCACTAGCTGTTAGATCTAAATCTAGTTGTGACAGATTTTCACTATTTTCTTTTGTGAAATTTTCTAGTGTGCATAATTTCTGAATTAAGGTAACAACTTTAGCAATCATAGGTTCTAATTGACTTTCTATTTTAGAGAGCTTTACCTTGTTCTCTGCCACTTCTTGGCTGATCTTCTCAACTAGTTTGTGTTGATACTTCATCTCTGCTTGTTCTTCCATTGCCTTCTCTGCATCTACATTTTGATTTGTGATGGCATCGGTAAGAACTACAATTTGTTCCATGACTGATATGTCATTTTCTATTTTGATATCCATAAAAAGTTGATGTAGAATGTCCCTTGCTTTATCAAGTGCTTGGGCTTCCCTATGTGCCTTTTTCATCTTCTCTTGTATTTCTTTTCTCTGACACATCACTCCAAACTTTTGAAGTGCTTTAGTACCTAAAGTAGATACATCCCACTTGGGTATTTATATTACCTCATCAAGTGTTACCTCCAAGGTATCTTTCTTCATTACTTTCTTCTTCTTCTTCTTCATCTGGGAGGTAGATTGGTGTACTACCATTTGTAAACCTTGAGATTGGATTGACTTTGTAGGTGAGGGTCGAGAAGATGAAGCATCTTGTTGTTTTTTTTCTGAGTCCACCGGTTGGTTTTATGAAGACGTCTCTTCATTGGCCTTGGGTGTATCAATAGATTTATCTTCCTTTTCTTTCATGCTCTCATCCTGCTTGACTTCTTCACTCTTTTATTTTTCTTCATCCTTTCTCAATGTTTCATCTATTTTAGTATCTTCTCCTTTGTCTTTTTCAGCAGACAACTCTTGCTAAGTGTCGGTTGCATCCTTCATCTCTGTATCTATATCTTTTTGAGTATCTGATGCATCTTTATTTTCATCATTACCCATGTCTTTGGGTATATCATCATCTTTCTTAGATGATTTCTCCTGACTTGATTCAATATCAATAGCTTGTATCAAAATTTTCATGTTGGTCGATGTATTGACCTCGACAGTGCCAGTGAGTGTATCCTGTCCATTGGTATTACCCTATGCAGCATTGATATCTTCATCTTTTTGCACCTCTTCTGCAGGGTCTTTTCCTGTAGTGTCATTGATGATGTTATCCAACCATGTTGCATCATTGATATCATCACTTATGTTACCTTTTATTGTCAAATCTACTTTGGTAACCTCTTCTTCATTACTCAAGTCAATATGAATTGGACTTGATGGATTTTGGCTTTCCTCACTTTGTGTTTTGTCAAGAGTAGTGTTGGGCCATACTTCATCTATAACTTTAGTATGTTTGGGGCCTACTGTATCACTCTCTTCTTTATCCAATTCCACAGATGTGTCATCTTGTACATCTTTGATGATGATTTGCTCCTTCTCTGGGCTAGCTTCCTTAGAGGTCTTTTTGAGTATCTTGCACCACTTCTTAATGCTTTCTTGATCAAGATCAGTTAGCTTCCCTTTGAGAAATTTGTATGCTCTCATTTTTGGTGAGAACTACTTTTCATACTTCTTCATCATCTCATTTATTTCTTCCTTCTTTGAATCAGAAGGCATAAGAGTAACAAGTACTCTTTCTCTTATTTCTTGTTCTTGATGTAGTGCAAATGTCCATCTTGCATACAATCTCTCTGTTAGTTCCTTGGGACGTCATATTTTGAGAATTGTAGTGGAACATAATGATGTTTGCACATTTTAGGATCAGAAATAGACTGTGATTCTGAGATGTTTTTACATATTTCATTAATTGTTTATGGAATCAAGGGTTCCTTCCTTTTTTGCACATCTATGTTAGCTTCATCCATAGCTGAGTCTTCTAGCTCCTCTTTTGTCCTAACCCATTTCCTCCTTTTGGTTTTTTTTTCCTTAGGTGAGACCGGTTTTCTCTTGTAGGTTCTCACTCTACCTTTCTTTAGTTGTGAAGGAGTTGCTTCCTTTGCAGTTTTTCTTCTTATTCTTGAATCGACTGTTGTTCTTGCTTTCTTAGGAGGAGGAGGAGGTGGTGAATCTGAATATGTACCCTTTGAGTCATTCTTTTCTTTATCTTCACCAATAGGTGACTGACCTTCAGTTTGCTCCTCCTTTCCTTCTGTTTCCTCTTCACCTTCTTCAGTAACTGCAAATTTCTTGGTTAAGTTTTTAACCATCTTGTCCTTCTTGTTTATAATTTTCTTGACAACAAGATCTGTCTTGATCTTTGGTTTGGCTTCTTCATAAGTGCCAAATCTTGCTTGCTTGTTGTCAGCTGGTTCATTCAATAGTGCCTTGATGCACTCAGTGGCTTGTCCTATTTTGATCTCATATTATAATGGTGATAGCTTGGATTTCCTAGGTACTACTGGTTTGATAGAGGTAAAATTAGTATCTACCATAAGACATATATCCTCTTTGTGTTCTTCTATCAAACGCTCAGGTATCCTTGTTCTAGCTTGCATCTTTTCCTTAATACCTTTGAAATACTCATTCATTAGGTCATCAAAATCTGTACCTAATGACTCTATATGCTAACATTTTTGTATGGTTACGGGTTTGCTTATGTCCCATACTACTTTGCCTATTGAAGGAAAGTATTCTTCAAAGTAAAATAATATGCACATAATGAGGGAACCAAACTTACAAGTGTTTGTCCTTGAAGATCTTATGGTGTTCATGTTCTCCTCAAGTTGATTCAACAGTATCTCTGCAAGATCCATCTGCTTTCCTAGTTTGATGATCTTATAAGCTGTGCTCATAGCAGTGCTTGCTATGCGATTCATTCTTCTTTCCTGGAAGATCTTGTATCCTACCACACATGCACCAAACTTGAGTTATTCATCGGTGATAGTGTTAACCTTGAGACCTCTCTTGTCTGATTTTGCACTAGTTAGCTTTTCCACTTCCTTCAGGGGTGGGTGTTTGTGAGCTTGTGGTTTGTCAGTTGTAGGATATCCAGTAACTGCATGATTAAAATCCTTTTTTATTCATTTTGGCTTATTAAGCCATAATGTCTGGTTATGCATTCTACTAAGAACTATCTATATCCATTCTATCTTAAAAAATCTGGGAAAGTGTAATGCAATCGTGAGACCTTTCACTTCTAGATGCTTGTGCTCTTCTTTCAAGTTTCCAACTTCATCACAAAGTTCCCTATAGGAATTTTCTAGGTCCAGATCTCCTAATTTCAAGATCTTGCAATGTATATAGGACCTTACGTCCTCTACCAGCAAAAAACTAGGTGGGATTCTGGAGAATGCTCTAGAATCATTAGGTTGTGATGTGATTTCTGGGTGCAGCTTGTATTTAGGTTCAACACAAGTGCCTCTGCTGATAAGATTGATCATTTTCTTCTTATCCTCTTTCAATTTTTCAACTCTTGAAGTAGATGCCATCATTTTAAAAAATTTAGGGCTTTTCATAATTTAAACAGTGTGGTCGGTGAATGCAAGTACTTAATGAATCTCTGTGATCGCTCGTGAATCCTTTGAGTTGAGTTGGAATCTTGGTGAGATCGCACTTCAATCACTCTACTTAGCTCTGCTTGGTTTCTCAAAAATCACGGGTGTGAATTGAGTTCTTTCATCATGTTTTTATAACTTTTGTGCCCTAAGTTATCATTAATGCCCAACAACTTGTCGGTATACAAGGACTGAGTTCGTCGGTTGAGGCATAAGTAACAACTTTAGTGTAGGCAAAAAGTGTCGGGTTTGCTAGCAGCTTTGGTGACTTCACCGATGATTGTCAGTAAAATGGTGACGACAACTTCTGTCGTCTCAAGGATCACCGATGTCCATCAGTTTACACTTAGTGACTTGGCTCTTGTGTAATAACCGATACATTTCGGTAAGTAGTGTTAAATTTTTTGTGTGTTTTCATCGATGCTAATTTGTACCCATTAACTGATGATTATTTTTCAATAATATTACAAGTAACAATATAGTGCATCTTCAATAATGCTAATTTTGTCTATATGATCAATATGTAAATGGAACTAATGCATAATATAACTTGTCATAATGCAGTTCCATACTTACTTGTGCAACTTAGTTGGAGATGGTGATGCCACTAGATCCATTGGATGGGGCATCATCATTTGCATTACTTGTTCCAGGACCTTGAGTGTTTGTGGCTTTTACCCAGATCTTGTTTCTCATCTTCTTGATGTCATCAATGTAATTTCCATTGGGATAAGTGCTTGTTTTTGTCAGTCGATCTTTGCAATCTTTTATCACATGTCCAACCTTATGACAATATAAACATGCCTTACCTGGATTGAACCATCCTCTTGGTTTTCTAGTCCATTTTCTCATACAGTTGGCAGATATATGACCATACCTTCCACATGCTATGCAATTTACCCATGTGTTATGGTCCCAAACATATGAGTTACCGACTCTTGTTGGTTTGTAGCCATTATTAGGTTCTTTTTGTGTCCATGCTTTCTTATTCTTTTTCTAGCACTCTTGATATGTATGTCCATTAATTTTGCAGGTAGGATAGTACTTGTCCATGTAGGTTTCCTTCTTTGGATTTTGTCACCTTGGATATGCATTCATATGCCTTATGTCCTTTCTTGTGACATTTATAACAATTACCAATGAAAGTAGATTGTGATTGAGGAATACCTTTCATTTTGTTTCTGCAAATGTTTGAGGTGTGGCCTGGTTTTCCATAGTGATTGCATGACAGCTTCTTGGTCCTTGAAGTTGTATAAACATTCCTTTGATCTGATTGATTAGATGTTTCTCCATTGTCAGTGTACCCTATTCCTATGTAGTTGTTGACTCTTCTTTGTCCATCAAGGAAATCATCCATTCTTTTATTACTATCTTCAGCTTTCTTGATTAATTCATTGTGCTAATTCTGAATTTTGACTTCGTGCTTTAGTTTCTCATTCTCTTCCCGTAGCTCACTCATGATATGTATTCTTTCAATGAGTTCATTATTTAATCTATTTTCCTCTTAAATCATAAGAATAATCTGGTTGGTAATTTCATGGTGATGATCAGTAAGTCTTTGAATCTCTGATTCTTTTTCTTGTAGCTTCTCTGTTATTTTCCTCCTATCATCAATAGCCAATGTTCTCTCTAATTTAGCTTTTCTTGAATCATTCATGACATCAATCATTTTTACCATCTGAGTTTCTTGATCGATTTGTAGCATCTTGATTTGCTCTGTCAGATGTAGATTGACTTCTTGTAGAATTGTGATCTCTTCTACTAATGTGTCTGAAGCTTTGCTTGTTGATGATTCAGCATAGTTGAAGTAATTTGGGATCTCCTCTTCTTAATAATCTTTTTCATTAAGCCTATTTTCCATGATCTTTCTTTCATCAAGAAAATTTCTCATGCTTACTCTCACCTCTTTATACTGCTCATAGTAAATCTGAATTTGCAACTTCTCATTCTCAATAGTCTTGTCTATTTTGAACTTTTCCATTGTGTTGATCTTTTCTCTTAAGTCTTTAAGCTTTTCAAGAAAGAGACTCTGCTCTGATACCAATTGTTGGAATTATTGGAATGATGTACTAAGAGGGGAGGGGTGAATCAGTACCTCTAAAACTTTTTATGTGGTTGGCCCATTAACCTTTGTGTCATCAGATTTGTATATTCCTATCTATCTGTTCATCTTTATATATATATGTGAAATCATAATATAAGTTCTTTACATGTGTAAACATTCATGAAACATACATGAAAGTAAATAACACATAACACATGATATGATGTTGCAGAAAACTCCTGTTAGGAAGTAAAAACTGCGGTGGGGATGTCTACCCACAAAACTTCACTTTCTGCAGATAAGAAGGGAGCTGGTAAAGGCTTACAATTGATCACTCTTGATGATCTACCCTGTTAGGAGTATTAGAGTGGAGACATGTTAAGATCTACTTCATTTGAAGCTTTAGCAACACTGTTAAGTGTGCACTGTGTTAAGAGATTTATCAAAGAACTGTTAAGTCCACCTTCTACAAAATGATTTTAGTTGCGATGCACTTGTTAGAATGCAACTACAATATAAATGTTGATCTAATAGTGAATGCAATCTTTAATTGCTGATAACAGATCATGTAAAGCTTACAATGTAAATGTAATCACCTTGAGTGATTGAGTGATACCTTGTCTCTGCTCTTTGGTAGCCTTTCTGTGTTCTTGATAACTGATTTGATCTGTTTCTAAACTTTGCATGAATTCTCTTCTGATGCTTAGATTCTCTCAATAGATACTATCATTTTTCAATTGATTACAAGTCTCTCTTATTACAAATGATTGAACATCTATTTATACTAGTTTCTAGCTCTATTCTTGATTCACGCTTTTCAAATTAACTCTAGATCCAAGGTTTACAACTATACCTTGATCTTTAGTTAGTTATGTTTTAGATCCATTAGGATGCTTTAAAACATTCACAATATGCTTTCTTTACCCTCAAGTAAAGTTTTTAAAAAAATAAAAACTCTAAAAATAGAATTACAATGTTTTATCTGACGTGTAAAGTCAGGTCCACTTTTTGCAGGTTCTATAACTGACTCTCAATTTTGATGGTTGGGTTGCTCTGTCAGTTCTTTTGGTTTTGTATCATTCTTTTCTCTATCAGTTTTCTGCTCCGTCGGTGTCCCTTAATTAAAATGTTCATCGGGTATGCCTTTTCTGCTCTGTCGTCGATGTTCTCAAAACTGTATCGCCAGTTACGCTTGTCATCGGTTTGACTCTTGTCAATGTTTGTTGGGCAATTCTATACTTAGCATTTTCACGATAGACATTTTCATCTTGTCAGGTATGTTTTCTGTCCATTAGTTATGCCTATACTGATGACCTTTATCATGTTTTTCCCTTTAAGTATACTAATGGAAAAACTTAATGTCATCACTTAAGTGCCAACTTTATGTTGAGATAATTGAATAGGTGGAATATTTGACTTGTCAAAATGTGCTATGAGGTAGGAATCGCAGTGGCTAGTCAAGGAGCATTGACTATAATCATTTTTATTTTATCTTTTTTCATCTAAGATTGATCAGTTCTATTTAAAGAGCAGGTTGCCAGAAATGGACTTAACCACAGAGATATTGTAAGACAATACTCTTAGATCTATGCTGAGTAAAATCATATTGTATAAATTTTCTAATGACTTCGGTACCGCAATGGATTAGGCACTAATATGGGCTTTTGTGAATCTTGCAAATGTGTTGTTATTGATCTTTTGTTGTTTCTTGCAACAACAAAATAAATCAAATCATAACCCTTTCTATTTATGTTAAATTTGATAAGTTATTACATCTCATGCTCCAAGATGGCAAGGTTCGATAGATGATTAGCCATTATCTGATCTATCTTAGTTATGTTTGAGTCTTTATGAGTTCTCTTCTCACAAATAATGGTTACCATAGTTTTAATTTGTGTTCAGAAGCATTAAAGGGTATCCCCCTTAGGTTTAGCAGAACCTAAAGTGTAGAGGGATAAGTTAGTATCCATGTTAGTTGGTCTAGCCCTCTTATAGTTCTCTGAACTTTGGAGTTTTCTACTCTATAGGATGTGTCCAAGAGTGTACTGGTATTTTTTGATAGTGTAAAGCCTCTTCAGGAACCAACAAAATGTTGACTCTAATGGGGAAAAATAAAAGCATAAATATATTGATCAACAAGTTTTACTAAATAGTTTCTTTACTTTGCTAAATCAACCCAAGATTCATAGAGTCATGTGTGATATGTTGGAATAATGGAAGGGTGTGTACTGAGAGGGGAGGGGTGAATCAGTACCCTTAAAATTTTTTATCACTTAACCTTATTACTCATTGCATGTATAACCGACCATTGTTGCTTTACTACATCATGCATGTAATATCATAACATAAATGTAAATTCATGTAATCAAACATAGAAACATTCATGAAATTCATATACTCATGACACAAGAATTGATAACGCAGAAAACCCTTGTTAGAAGGTAAAAACTATGGTGGGGATGAAACCCACAAAGCTTCACTATCTGTAGAATGGAAGGTGTCAGTTAAAGTTGTGATCACTTATGATGATCTTAACCTATTAGGAGTAACATGATAGACTTGTTAGGTCTACTCGGTTAAGATATTTTAGCAACATAATGTATGTGTGTACTCGGTTAAGAGATTTACAATAAGACTGTTAAGTACACCTTCTTGAAGGATTTCTTATGTTTGTTACAATTGTTAGAGAGTAGAAAAAAATATTTATGACATGATAGCTTGCAATCTTGAATTTCTGATTAAAGATCCATTAATCTCACAAAATATATGTATCACCTATTGTGATTGATAATACCTTTGTTATGCTCAGTAGCCTTGAATCTAGTTCTTCATAACTGAATTCTGCTTTATATGTTCTTCTGCATGAAAACCTTTGTCTGATCCATAGATGTCCTTCTGTGGCTTCAATCATCATATTATTTATTGATTACACATCTATATATACAATGTCTTGACCTAATTAGGTTTCATGCTTTTCTAGAATAACTCTAATGTCAAAGGTTTACAACTTGACCTTGATCTCCAAGTTTGCATGAATACAATCAGTTAAACTAATTAAATACATTAATTACACTTTTCTTGATCCTCAAGAAATGGTTGTCCAGCTAAGAAAAAATTTAAATTAAAGACTAAAGTGCTTTAGTTGACGTTTAGCTCAGATCTTCTTTTCTCGATGTTAAAATTGTCTCTTGATTAGACTAGTGCTCAGTGATGTCTCTGCTCGATTGTGTCTCTATAGACTGGTGCTTGGTTATATCTCTGTATACTGATGCTCGATTATGTCTATGTTCGGTTATGTCTTTTCTCGGTGTACTAAGCATTTTGGTGACCACTGTGTTCGGTGAACACTGTCGCTCAGTGAATGTTGTCACTTGGTGAATGTTGACTGACCAAAACTGTCTACTTGAATACTAATGACAAAATCTAATCCTTTAAGGATTATGAATCTCCCTGTTTGGAATTAGTATCAAAAATTGATATGTATAGTATATAAACCAAGTTCTTTAATTATACAATGACTCCCCCTATGTGCATGTTCTCGGTATGTACATGTTTCCCTCTTTAAATTTGCTTGCCTTGGTACATTTTCCCCCTTTGTGGATACAATGTATGTAATGTACATATACATTTTCCCCCTTTTTTTAAAATAATGACAAAGATGTATAACTTACAGCTTATCAAAAATGTGCTTATGAGATTGCTTGATGTCTGTCATTAGCTTTTCCCATTTCTCCTTAGGTGCTCTAGGGTCATATGCTCCAATGTGATTCTGGCATGCATGTCATAGATGCTTTCAGCTACTAACATCTCTGGGGTGGAAATTAGATTCTTTTCCATTGTCATATGTGTCATTAGCAATGTGAGATTCGATAGTAACAAAATTTTCAGCTCGGTTACTTCATCTCTAATTTTGCTTTCTACCTTTTGTATCTCAAGTCTTAACCATTTAGATTCAACTAGATTTTCATAATGCAATTGGAATGCATTGGTCTTGGTTGAAAGACTTTATGCACTAGTTTTGAGATCTTCATTCAATTTAGCTATTTGTGCATCATATTCGGTGGTGAAGTTCTCAATAGTGCATAGTTTTTGAGCTAGGGTAATTAAATCTGAAATAACAGGTTCTAATTGAGTTACCAGTTCAAAAAGTTTCACCTTACTTACTCTCACTTCTTGGTTGATTTTCTCTGTGAGTTTGTAGTGATACTTCTCCTTGGCTCTTTCTTCAATGACCTTCTCGGCATCTACATTTTGATTGGTGATTACCTCGGTCAGAACTGCTAACTGATCAATGATGGGTGCATCTTGTTCAATCTATGTATCAGGAACTACCTGCAGTAGTATTTCCTTTGTTGTTTTTAGGACTTGTGTGTTTCTGTGTTCCAGTTTGAGCTTGTCTTGTTGTGCCTTCCATTTTCATAGCTCCCCATACCTTGTCAGTGACTCATAATCAAGTGTTCTTGGATCATAGTCAGGTATTTCTATGATTTCCTAAAGTTACTGATAGTAGGGGAATGGGGTATGACAGCAAGAGCCTTTTCTTGCTATGTTTCTATCATTTATTTCTTGGGAGGTGTGGTGCCTTTTCTAGGTGGCTCGTTCAATACCTGTTGGTCGGTTGTAGCTTCTCTACATCAACCTTGTCTTGACTTGCATCCTTTTCTTCCTTTCCACTGTCCTTGGTGGGTTTATCACTTGGTTTCTCTCCATTGTTATCTGTCTTTTCCTTTTCCCCTTGTTTATCACCTATGTCCATTAGTGTGTTTGTTACAGGCTCAAGTGTTTTCTCCTTTGCTTCAGTGATTATATTGATAGCTTGTATCAATAAAGGCATGTTACCTGGTAAATTTGCCTGTGAAACATTTGTAGTGTCCTGTTCCTTTGTTTTCTCAGTGGAAATACTTACATCTTCATCATTCTTCACATTATCATCAGAATCAATTTGAGTTATATCTTTTATGGTGATATATGGTGTTTCTCCTAATGATTGCAATATCTAGGGAATGTCATCCATGGCCTTACTTTCCTTTGTTGTCAAATCAATGGGATTGACATCCTCAGTGTCATTGATGAAAATATGCTCAAGGGTCGGTGTGGCCTCCTTCTCCTCATTGTGAGTTGTCTTAGTTAGATCCAGTACCTGCTTGGGTTGATTAAAGATTTGTGTCCAAATCTTATTGCTTTCCATATCAATCTCTTCTAACCTCTCTTGCAGTACTTTTTATGCTCCCGTCTTTGCAGAAAACTTCTTGGAGTGCTCCTACATGGTTGAGTCAATTTCTTCAACTGTGGACTCTGGCATGAATGTAACTAGGGATCTCTCCCTGTTCTATTTCTCCGTGTGCAATGCATATGTCCACCTAGCCAATATCTTATCATTTAGCTCTTGTGGAATATGACTTCCACATTGTAGAGGTACATACTCGTATTCTACCATCATTTTAATGATTTCTTCCTATAATTTATTCTAAGCTTCTGTAGACAGATATACCCATTGTCTAATCTTATTATTTGATATACTACCTGTATTGATGACTGACTCTGTAATTTCATCATTTTTTTTTGGAATTTTGGCCTTTTTTGCTTGTAATCTCTGTTCTCTTTCATCTTTTTCAGTGTCATCCTTGTCCTCTCTTCCTCTTACATATCTTTTTCATTGTATCAGTGTTAGGTGCTCAGTTGAGGATTTTCTTTTTTGGTATGTTCTCACTGTACCTTTCTTCAATGGTGGTGAGTCTACCTTAGCAGTTTTTCTCCTGGTTCTAGATGCAGTTGTTATATCAGCAACCTTTGATTTCTTGGCCTTTGGTAGCTCTGCATCAGATTTGGTAGACTCAGAGTCACTCATCTCTTCACCATCATCGATGAGTGACTGTTCCTCAGTGATATCTTATGTTTTTTCTAACTCTTCATCAGTTACCAAGAGTTTCTTCTTGAGTGCTTTCACCATTTGATTTTGTTTTTTTCTATCTTCTTGACTACTACGCCAGTATTTATCCTTGACTTGGCTTCTTCATATCTTCCAAATCTACTTATAGATTTGTCAATTGGTTCATTTAGTAGGGCTTCAATGGCTTTTGTAGCCTGATCTATGTCAATTTCATATTCAAGTGGTGGTAACCATGCTGTTCTAGGGTTGAAAGTGTTAGAGTAGTCTTAGTATAGCTAATAATTAAATCATTTAATTATTAGTCTATTTACTCTATGCTTAAGTTATACTTAGGCAGCTTTATAATTATTTAGGGTTTTCCCCTTTAGGGTTTTGGTATCCTTTTATAAGGACTCACCGCTTTGTATTTCATTAAGGAGATTGTAATCTTTTCAGTTGGTTGATAATATAGAAGCTTTTTCTGTCAACATGGATTTCATGTCTCTGGCTTTTTGGCCACCATAGTTTTTCTTCTTCTGTCTTTGTTTTGCTTCTACTTGTGATAGATGTGCATGCAGGTGTTCTTGGGAGGATTTGTGTTTATCAAATCCAACAGAAAGCTTTGATGCATGTAGTGTCAGTGTCAACTACAGAGCATATCTCATCTTTGTATTTTTCCACTAGATGAGAAGGGATTCTCATCCTCTTCTCCATCCTAGCGTTGAATGTGGCAAAGTAGCCATCCATTAAAGGTATGAAATTATCTCCTAGTGACTTAATGACATCACTAATGTATGCAGTGATCAGTTGGTTTGTGTCCTAAGTGACATTACCGACTGAGGAAAAGAAGTTATTAAAGTAAAAGAATGTGAAAACCAATAGAGAACCAAACTTACATGTATTAGATCTGGCTGATCTAATGGTTTTCATATTTTCTTCTATTTTCTTTAGCAGCAGCTCTGCTAGGTCTAGTTGCACTCCTTTCTTCACAATTTTGTATGTTGTTTCAATAGCTCCACAAGAAATGTTGTTCATTCTGCTTGCTTGAAATATCTTTTATTCGACCACATATGCACTGAACTTTAATTCAGGTTTGGTGATTGAGTTCACTTTGAGACCTCTGTCATCCCATTCGGATCCTATTAACTTTTCAATCTCAGGGTGTGAAGGGTGCCTTAGGGATTTTGTCTTGTCAGTGATTGGGTATCCGGTGACTGCATGAATCACATCCTTTGTGATTTCCTTAGGTTAATCCAACCACATTTTACCATCATGTACTCAGCTAAGAACAATGTGAATCTATTCGGTCTTGAATTCCTTCAGGAACAATAGGGCATTGGTTAACCCTTTTACTTTGATGTGTTTGTACTTGTCTTTCAGGTTTCCATCCTTGCATAGCTTCTGATAAGATTCTTCTAGCTCAATGTCTTTGATCTCTGCAACCTTGCAGTGAATGTATGCTTGGATGTCTTTGACCAGCAAAACCCTAGGTGGGATACTCAAGAATGCTCCCTTGTCATCGGGTTGTGAAGCAACCTCAGGACAAAACTTGTAATTTGGTTCTTCACAGGTCAAGTTCTTGATAAGAGCGACCTTCTTATCTTTTGTTATCTTGATTTTTGTGGTCTGGGAAGTGGATGCCATTGTTTGTGAAATTAGGGCTTCTTCGCAAATGAACTGTGAGCTCGGTAAGTCTTGGTACTTACTAGATGTTTGTGGTGAGTGTTTGAAATTTGTTGGATTTTCTTTAGAATCATTGTTAATAAATTTGAAATGTGATCATTGTGAATCTCTCTTCTCTCTTCAATCTTCTCATAAACACTAGGTGGACGAATGTGTTCACTTTGCCCTTTTATAGAAAAATATAACCTAAATGATGCACTAAATGCTTCACCTACCACTCGGTTAACAAAGTGTAGACACTCGGTTAACACACCAAAGACTTCAGCTCGATGAGTATTCAATACTTAGTACAAGGTGTCAACTTGGTTTTCTCCCACGTGTTTACCGACGATGCTCAGTATATGATGTCAACTGGGTTATCTTTCATATGTTTACCAACATGTAGTTTATGTTTGGTTTACATTGACCAACGAAACTTGATTCACACAATCATAACAAGTAATACCATAGTGCATCTTCATTCATGATAACTTGGCATATTCTCAATGAATAATGTTAGAATTGATGAACATCAATCTACCCAAGAACACCTGCATGCATAGCTATTACATAAACAGAAGCAAAAGACAGAAGATAGAAGGATCTATGGCGGCCGATAGGCCAGAGACTGCAAAAACATGTTGACAGAAATAATCTTCTATATTCAACAATGAAAATGAAATACAATCTCCTTACTGAAATACAAAGAGGTGATTCCTTATAAAGGAATCACGAAACCCTAAAGGGGAACTACTAGGAAATAGAAACTTCCTAAGTCTAACTTAAGCAAAGAGTAGATAAACTAATAATTAACTGATTTAATTATTAGCAATACTCGACTACTCTAACACCCCCCCTTAAGTGTAACTTAGGGAGAAGCAAAAAAGATAAACTACTGCAGAAAGCAGGAAAGATGGGTCCCGGCAACAAGGCCTGATCAGGAACCCAAAACATAAAGCAAACTAGATGAAGAAAACCTTCAATCTAGAGAAAAAGGTGTCCCAGAGAAAGGAACAAGAATAGAGCAAGAAGCATCTCCGAAGCATGTCTGAAAACTCTGTCAGAAGATACTGCTGGAACCCCCACTGAAGTGCATGATCAGGTAGAGAAGAAAAATGTCTGAAGAGTTGATCAATCAAACCAGGAAGCAATAGAACCAACAGGTGGACCCCCCCATAATGCTGAACTGGGAGAGGGGACAGGAACACTGAAATGCAGTACCAGAAATAGCTACAGAAGAAGAACCAGGAACACCAACAGTGCAACAGAAGCACACACACAAGATAAAGGGCGATGTCATAGACACACAACATGGGCTAATGTCGTGGAAGGTATGCTCACTTGACAAAAGTGGATGCGCCTAAAGTGGCAAATGCATCATAACCCCCCATGGCACTTTATAACATAGTGCGACTACATCAACCGAACCAGGTGTACAAGATCCCAGAAAAGTAGAAGAAGGCACTTTATCTTAGTGTGTTTACAGAACAAAAATGCATCAGAAAGATCATGCAAGCTCAGATGTCAAAAAGAAGAGTGAGCTATGAACTCAGAAGAAGAGATCCCAGGACCTGTAGAACCAAGCACTCCACCAGAGGGCATAAACTGCCAAACACGGATGAGTGAAAACCTAGAGCAGAATCTAGAAAAATAACCTTTTTCACTGAATAGCACACTGAACCAGCTTTCAGACGATATCTCGTTTGCCGAAAAAGGAGTCCGGATGAGCCAGATATGACTCTCGGAAGGCAAAACAAAAAATCAGACTTCAACAGAAAAAAATGCTATTGAAATGGTGGAACCAAAAACCCTAACCTCCACCATCGGAAAGTTCTCAGAAAGATATTTCCGACGGTATATAGAAGTCAGAAAAAGACCCCCGTATGCTCCCTGTAGAGCGAAAATAGATAGGTACCCCCAAAATGCCCTAAAAGGCTTACAAAAGAGCCCCAGGGGCTAAAAAAGGACCGGCCCCTGGGCACATGCATGCTCAGGGGGCTGGACATAAGCCCTGGGTCACTCATGTGACCGTAGGCTGAAAGCAAAAGGGCCCGCGGGTTAAAAATCCGCCGGGCGGAGCCCGAGCGGCGCGCGGCCTGTAGTGTCGCAGCGCGGGGGCGCAGTGCAGAGCACGGAGGTGGTGAGGGGGCCGTAGGGGCGGCGGGGCCGCTGCGGAGCGGCGGCTGTCAGAGTCTGCGGAAGGCAGCAGCGGCGGTGGGCAGGGCCGCGGAGGGCGGTGGAAGGCGCAGCGGCGGAAGGCCAGATATGTTGGCAGGGGCCGGAGAACCTTGGCGGCGCGCCGGGCGTTGGCCGGCGCCGGCGGCGCCTTTTTTTTTTCACTGCGCGCACTGATTTAAGTGCAAAAAAAAATAAAAAACATGCATTTTTTAATGTATTTTTCTCGTAAACCGTGTCCGTACGGCCCGTAGGAGGCCGAAAAAAATTCCCCAGAGGCCCCGGTGTCCAAATCGGACAAACCTTATATGGTTTTGGGGGTTTTTAGGCCTTCTGGACGCAATGGCAGTGTCCCTTTGGGCCCAAAATGCCTCCAAAAATAGAGACCCCCCAGAACCAATAAATAAATGCCGGAAAAGCCTCTGAAAGCTTCAAACCCTCGCTGCTTCAACAAAGAATGAACAACCAGCTGCAGAGTGGATCTGATACCATGTTAGAATTGATGAACATCAATCTACCCAAGAACACCTGCATGCATAGCTATTACATAAACAGAAGCAAAAGATAGAAGATAGAAGGATCTATGGCAGCCGATAGGCCAGAGACTACAAAAACATGTTGACATAAATAATCTTCTATATTCAACAATGAAAATGAAATACAATCTCCTTACTGAAATACAAAGAGGTGATTCCTTATAAAGGAATCACGAAACCCTAAAGGGGAACTACTAGGAAATAGAAACTTCCTAAGTCTAACTTAAGCAAAGAGTAGATAAACTAATAATTAACTGATTTAATTATTAGCAATACTCGACTACTCTAACAAATAATATAGGAACTAGTGTAAAATACAACTTTGTAGAGTGCAGTTCCATACTTACTTGTATTGCTTAGGTGGGGGTGGTGGAATCACCTAATCCATTAGATGAGGTGTCACCAACTGTAGTGTTTGGTCCAGCATTGTCATTGTTTGAATCTCTCCTCCACATTTGATTTCTCATTCTCCTAATGTCTTCAATAGTGTTTCCATTTACAAAAGTGCTTGACTTTGTCACTCGTTCTTTGCAGTCCTTGCTTAAGTGGATGACCTTATGACAGTGTAAGCATGCCATTCCATAGTTAGTCCAGTTTCTAGATCTTCTTATCCATTTCCTCGTACAGTTAGCATCTATATGTCCATATCTACCATATGATGTACAATTTACCTATGTGTTGAAATCCCATACATATGTATTGCTGACTCTTCTTGTTTGATATGCATTTTCTTGTTCTTTGGGTTTCCAGACATGCTTTATCCTTTTTCTACATTCATGAGATGTGTGGCCATGTATGTTGCAAGTAGAACAATGTTTTTCCATGTAATATTTATTCTTTGGTTTGTTCTTCTTAGATCTGCATTCATGTGCTTTGTGTCCATGCTTGTTACAGTTATAACAATTACCTATGAATGTAGAAGTAGTTTTAGGAATATCTTTTTCTTTACTCCTATAGACATTTGATGTATGGCCTGGTTTTCCATAGTGATTACATGAATGCTTCTTTGGTCTTTTTGTGTATAAATTCCTTTGATTGGCTTGATTAGATGATTCTTCATGCTCGGTATACCCTAAACCGGTATTGTTGTTGAGTCTTCTATGTCCATTCAGAAATTCATCCATTCTTTTTGTATTGTCTTCAGCTTTCTTGCTCATATCATTATGTTGTTGCTGAATCTTTGCTTCATGCTTCAGTTTCTCATTTTCTTCTTTTAGTTCACCAATAACTTCCAATTTTTCATTAAGTTCTATGTTCACTCAGTTGGCCTCATGACTCATAAGAACTATTTGATTGGTGATCTCCATGTGATGATCAGTAAGTCTCTGTATCTCAGATTATTTCTCTTGTAATTTCTTAGTAATATTTCTCCTATCATCAATAGCTAAAGTTATTTCTTGTTAATCTTGTCTAGCATTATTCATAACATCAATCATTCTTACGATTTGTTTCTCTTGACCGATCTATAGTACTTTCACTTGTTCAGTCAGATGTTGACTTATTTCATTTAGACTTGTAATGCTTCTTTCAAATGTGTCAGATGTATTACCATATGAATCAAATAGGTTAGTATCTCTTCCTCATGATATTCAGTTTAATTGTAGTGAGATGCCATGGATTTTTTTTCATCCAATAGCTCTTTCATTTTGATTCTTGCTTCTTTGTATTTCTCAAAGAAAATCTGTATCTGCAACTTCTGATTCTCAATATTTTTGTCAAGCTTATACCTTTCCATTGTATAATATTTTCTCTCAAGTGATTTAAACTTTTCAAAATTAGAGATCTAGATCTGATACCAATTGTTGGAATAATGGAAGGGTGTGTATTGAGAGGGGAGGGGTGAATCGGTACCCTTAAATTTTTTTATCACTTAACCCTATTACTCATTGCATGTATAACTGACCATTGTTGCTTTACTACCTCATGCATGTAATATCATAACATAAATGTAAATGCATGTAATAAAACATAGAAACATTCATGAAATTCAAATACTCATGACACAAGAATTGATAATGCAGAAAACCCTTGTTAGAAGGTCAAAACTGTGATGGGGATGAAACCCACAAAGCTTCACTATCTGCATAATGGAAGGCATCGGTTAAGGATAAAAGTTGTGATCACTTCTTATGATCTTACCCTGTTATGAGTAACATGTTAGACTTATTAGTTCTATTCGGTTAAGAGATTTTAGCAACACAATGTATGTGTGCACTCGGTTAAGATATTTACAATAAGACTATTAAGTCCACCTTCTTGAAGGATTTCTATGTTTTCTACAATTGTTAGAGAGTAGAAAAAAATATTTATGACCTGATAGCTTGCAATCTTGAATTGTTCATTACAGATCCATTAATTTCACAAAATATATGTATCACCTATTGTGATTGATAATACCTCTATTATGCTTGGTAGCCTTGAATCTAGTTCTTCATAAATGAATTCTGCTTTATCTGTTCTTCTGCATGAAAACTTTTTTCTGATCCATAGATGTCCTTCTGTAGGTACAATCATCATATTCTTGATTAATTACACATTTGTATATACAATATCTTGACCTAATTAGGTTTCACACTTTTCTAGAATAACTCTAAGATCAAAGGTTTACAACTTGACCTTGATCTCCTAGTTTGCATGAATACAATTAGTTAAACTGATTAAATCCATTAATTACACTTTTCTTGATCCTCAAGAAATGGTTGTCCAGCTAAGCAAAAAGCTAAATTAAAGACTAAATTGGTTTAGTTCAATGTGTAGATTAGATCCACTTTTATCAGTGTTAAAAATGTCTCTTGGTTAGACTGGTGCTCGGTGATGTCTCTACTCGGTTGTGTCTCTGTAGACTGGTTCTTAGTTATATCTTTGTAGACTGATGCTCGCTTGTGTCTCTGTTTGGTTATGTCTCTACTCGGTGTACTAAGCATTTTGATGACCACTGTGTTCGATGAACGTTGTCGCTCGGTGAATGTTGTCACTTGGTGAATGTTGACCGACCAAAATTGTCTGCTTGAATACTAATGACAACATCTGATGCTTTAAGGATTATCATGATACAAAAAATTCCCCTTACTCATAAAATGAACCCAGATCTATTTTTTTATCATTACAAAGATACGTAAGAAATTTATGTTCCTAAATATTATATATATCTCACTTATTATGAGTAGCGACTCTGAGTTCTCTGTTGCACCTGTGTGCACTTGTGGATGAAGACTGAAGGGAAATAAGGTTGAACTTGCAGAGGTAATGAAGAAGAGGTTTGGGGATCCTACGACTAAGAAGGAATACATATGAAACCCTAATTAGTAAGATTTGTGTGATTTTACTGACATTAAAGGAGGATAAATTTGAGAAAAGATTCTTAGCAACCTTCAAACAATACCTCTAAAAAGAGGTGGCGACTCTACCAAAGGTTTTAGTGATGATGAGTTAGTGATTTCAGATAAATATTTCCAGCTACAAATTTATCACTTCTAGGTATTTTGTTTCTCATTGAAAAGCTATTGTTAATTTTTTTATCTATTAAGTGACCAGCACGTGTTCAGAGAAAAGAGAAATGAATTTGTGACCCCTTTTATTTATTATTTTTCAAAGATAAGTGTGAGAAGAAGTGTTTAGTGAATCTCTCAAGATTTGTATATGAATGGAGGTAACCATGCCTACTAATATGTATTTACACTATAATAGGAAGTGTTTTAGCACTAAATTCTATGATGGTCTAAATTTTGAAGGCATCCATAGTTACCCAAATTCTTTTCCACTAGAAATCAGAAATTTTTTACCTAGATTCAATGGAAGAAAAGAGGAATGTGTTGAAAAGCATTTTAAAATTTTAAAGATTTACTTGAGGATTTTGAGATAGAATATGAGGATAGTATTATGAAATTGATAATCCAATCTTTAAGAGATGATGCCAGACAATGGTTCTCCTTTTTTCCAGAGAGTTATTTTTCTTCATGGGAAGAATTAGGTTCAACCTTTTTAGAGCAGTTTGGTGAAAGGGTTAATCCTACTCAAATGATAAAAAATTTCAAGAAGATACAAATAGAGAATAGTGAATTGATCCCTCTTTTCACTCTGACATTTAAAATAACATTGGGTTAGATCCCAATGATTTTTAGACCAAATGATGTTGTGTGTTTGGTTGTTTACTTTGATGCATTTGATAAGAAGATGAGTTTCTTGTTAAGAGACAAAAATCCTAAAACTTTGCATCAGGCATCTCTAACAGCAATGGACATTGAAAATGATTTGAAGTTTGGAATCCCAAAAATATTTCTGTCAGCTGGTATTCATTATCATGATGCCCCAAATACAACATAAAGGTGTGACTTAATAAATGAAAATCATTATCAAAATTTTTTTACCCCTGATGACTGTATTTAAAAAGGTGAACTAAAGGAAAATGTGAATCAAGAATGTTTCCTGCAAGAAATAGTTTCCCCTCACACTGATGTTATCACATTTAGTAAAGAATGGTATGAAATGGCTAACACATAGATAAATATATATAGTGGTTACAAACCAAACAACATAGAAACGAGCTATTCTATCTACAAGGAACTAGAGATAACTAGTATACCATTAAAAGTGGGAAATGAAGAAGGAACATATGTTTCATTAGATGAGGGTGATATTAAAGTTTCACATGGTGATATTCCCTTTAGCTTTACTGAGGTTAATAATGAAGGTGAGGAATATATCTAGCAGCCCATGTTTATGATACATAAGAATGTTTAGGAAGAAATGTGTGAGGAATTTGTTGAGAAAGAGGACTTATGGCACCATAATGGACATGATATTTATGAAGACAAGATGATGGTTTTTATGCAGCCCTGTGAAGATAATGGTGGCCTGTCATCTATGAATGAGGATGATGAAAATGATTATTTCTCTGAGACAATGATGAATTCTTTTATTCTAGAAGAGGATGATATTAATGTGGAGATGTTGGAAAGGGAATGTACATCCAAAGAGTTCATGCTAAAGAGGGATCAGTGGTAGCCTTATGATGGTTATAACCCAAATAAAAGGCCTAGATATGATGATAAAGACACACTTGCATTATAGTTAAAACAAAAGTGTGACAAGATGTGAATGGGTTTCAAGTTGAAAACAATGAGGAGAAAAATCACCAAATGAATAGCAGTACTGACTGTGGGGTTCCCATAAATGAAATGGAAAAAATACAACAAGTTTTTAGTTTTAATGTTGAGATTGGTGATTTCATGGATTACGAAAATGTGTATAAGGTGACCGATTATGGGTCATTATTAGAAATGTTGGACCTGATTTGTGAAGGGTTCCAACAAAGTTTATCATGCAATATAGAGAGAAGAGGTGACTACCTTCTCAAATTAGAATTGGAGGTTTTTAGAGTTAATCTAAATTCTAATTGCTTTGATGTGATTAATAGAGACATTGAGTTGTTATCTTGTAATGATCATATTAAGATTCTTGCTAGTATTTCATGTAATATAGAATTGGGTCAAGAAAAGGATATGGATGATGAGTCTCATGCTAACTTACATAGACCAAAAATGGAGTTTTTCCATCTAGAGATGGATTAGAAAGGGGATGATATACTAGAATTTAATTTTCAGCCATAAATGTGTTGTTTCATTCAAAGGTTAAGTATGGAGGATGTTGATCATCAAATCAAAAATGAGGTTTTACTTTTTAATTTTCAGCTAGATGAATTATTTCAAAAATGTTTTAAAAGGTATGAAAACTATTTTCCATATAAATTTTAATCTACATCACTACGTGATAAGGCCCCTTATGATGATTATAGTCTCAGTAATCTCAATAGCTTACAAAAGAGTGACATGGATAACTTGTGTGATGATTTTTCAATAAAAATAGACTATTATGGTTTTTATTTTTTAGATCAATTAATTGAGATATGGCCTAAGAGTGGAATTGAAGTTTACCAGGATGCTTTTGGACATTGTGTATTTTTCTCAGATGAATTGTGCTTTGTAGAGTGTTCTGAAGCTCAATACATACTCAATTGGATGATCCAATCATATGATCCATATGTTTTTAAGGTTAGGAATGATAGGATGTTGAACCATGTCATGTATTTCTAGTTTACCTAGGTGTGGATCTATGTTTTGGTCAGAAGGGATATGCCGTTAAAAGATCATAATCAATTTTTTGACAAAGGAAAGTGATTGTCTCAAGCTAGTTGGTTCAGCGGTAGGATTTCTAGGTTTTCATGGGGTTTTTAGAGAGCTTCTGGTCTGCATCCCAGAGCTAGTTTTCTAGTGTTGATTTCACAATAAACCTTCCCCAAATTAAGCCACTATTGGTACTCTCATTTCTGAGAGTGCCTCTTAATTTCTGTAAGTATGTGGGTTTTCGTTGCATGGGTTTGTAGTGATTTCAGAGGACTTGCATGTTGTATATTGATTTCAGATAAGGAAGAGGACTAGAGATAAGACAATTTTGAATTCAAGGAATGTATTGGCACAATTAGACTAGGAAATACAAAATTATCATTGATCGCGTTGTTGATTGAAAGTTTATTGTGGAAAAATGCCAAAGACTTTTTATGCCACATTCATAGTGTAGTGGTTATACTTTGTATTTTTATACCCACATGTAAGTATGTTAGAGTGCCTAAAGGGCATGCGGTTTTGGTTCAACGGTTTTGAATGTTTGGTGGTTAGTGGTGGACAACTGGAATTAAGGATAGTTTTGGTGAACTCACGGTCAAGAAACAAATGATGAGGTGTTAACACATGGTGGTCAAGATAAATCAAATGGTGATCCAAGTAAGCAGACACATGGAAAGTGGTCATCCCTTGCATGATCGTACGATCTAAATCATCAGCAAGAAGAATGCTTCACGTGATCACGCGAAGATGACATGTTGATAAAGAATGATAGGAACATGGATGACATGGTGATAAATTTGATGAATAAAGGAGTGCGACTTGGAAGGCTCGATAAAGTAGAAAGTGATGCATGGTAAAATTTCTAGAGAGGGTTAGTCTACCGTGACTCAAGGTTAAACCATGCTTAAAGGATGGTCAATCAACCACAGTGGTAGGCCACTTGTTAGTTTTGTAAGGATAAAGAAATGTAAGTGCCAGCTTTATGTTGAGATGGTTGAATAGGTATAATATCTGAATTGTCAGAATGTGCCATGTGGTAAGAATCGTAGTGGCTAGTCATGGAGTGTTGACTATAATCGCTTTTATTTTTCTTTTTTTCTCTGAGAATGATCAATTTTGTTTACAGAGTAAGTTTCTAGAAATGGACTTAACCAAAGATCACCATAAATGGATAAGCATTTCCAGGAAATATTATTAGAAGGACTAGTGTGACAAAACCGACACAAGGAACAAGGAATATTCAGCAATTTTGAATTTGACAAAGTATCAGGATGTCTGAGTAAAGATGAGTGATAGGTCTCTGATTACTTGTTCCTTTACACTTGCAGTTGTAGGCAGTAAGAAGTGATTTATTGAATGCATGGTGCACAAATTGATAAAGATGTAGGAGTTATAAATATGACCATTCTAGGGCCTTTTAAATCAAACATAACTAAAAATGGGTATGGCTATTGAAAAGCATATTCTCTAGATACAGATGTAGAAAGAGTATTAGGACTAACTTGTATAGGGAGAGCATTGTTTCTAAAGAGGTATTGAAAAGGGAGTGGGTTTCTAAAGAGGTATTGAAAGGACTGACTTGCAAACTCATAGACCATTTGAGCTTCGCCTTCTTTGTACTCTTTGACTCCACTACCCCAATGAATAGGCCTGAGCAGGAAATGAAGAATTGCCAAATTCCTTGGATTCTCTTCTACAAATGGTTTTAGAGCATTGGAAAGCCCTTGAAAGAGTTCTCATGAGAATATTGCATCCTATATTTTCTTACATTACAGCCACTCTTTGTGTGTTATTGGCTCGGCTCTAGTATTTTTTTTGTCTTGACGGTAGCATTCTTGTTGCCAACTGAATCAGTTGATGCATACTCCAATGGGTCAAGAAAAACATAACCCACATAGAATATTGTTCTTTCCCTATTAATAATATTACTCTTTTTGACAGTCTAGGTAAAAGTTGTGAAGGATCAGCTACACTGGAAGGATAAAATATCTTATTCCTATTGGTCTAGGTGTCATACAGTTTTTTCTATAATGATTTATTTTGTCTTGTCCAGCATGAAGCTTGTTGGACCCCTTGGATTATAAAAGGGGATTTCAGTGATTTTTTTGAAGAGGATTCAAGTTTTAAGGAATCGTACAGCATGTCCTAGCTTAGAAGAATAGCATTTTAATATTCCAGAAAGAATTTTTCAAATAAATCAGTATGTCTTTTTGTAAGAGTTTTCATGGAATAGAAAGTGTGTTATATAATAAAATGGCAGAGAATTATTTGATATAAAATATTCATTTATATCTCTCCTTTTGTACAATTTTGTGACATTTTAAATGAAATGGATCAATGGATTATCTCATTTAGTGCATTGTTGTGATGTATGTAACTTTTATTTCATGCTACAATCCAAGTGATTTTTTAAATGTTGAATTAATGGTGCATATTTGACATAGTTTTACTGGGATTTTGATAAGTATTTTGAGCTGATGTTATTGTTAAAGAGATATTGCAAGGCAATACTCTTAGATCTATTCTATGAGTAAAATTGTATTGTATAAAGTTGCTAATGATTCTGGTACCACAATGGATTAGGCACTGATCTGGGATTTTGTTAATCTTGCAAATGTGTTGTTATTCAACTTTTTTTGTTTCTTGCTGCAAAAAACAAATCAAATCGTAACCCTTTCTATATTTCTATTGAATTTGATAAGTTATTAAATCTCATGCTCCAAGATGGTAAGTTTTGATAGATGATTAGCCATTATCTTATCTATCTTAGTTATGTTGGAGTTTGTATGAGTTCTCTACTCACAAATAATGATTACCACAATTTTAATCTACGTTCAGAAGCATTAAAGGGTATTCCCCCCTAGGTTTAGAAGAACCTAAAGTGTAGAGGGATAAGTTAGTATCCATGTTACTTGGTCCAGTCCTTTTATAGTTCTATGAACTTTGGAGTTGGATACTCTATAGGATGTGTCCAAGAGTGTACTGGTGGTTTTTGATTGTGTAAAGCCTCTTCAGGAACCAACATAAGCTTATTACTTTAAAGACTCAATTTGATGCATTAAAAATGAATGATGATAAAAGAATGGCAAACTATTTTCTTTGTATTGATTAAGTAGTTAATACACATAGAGAACTAGGTGAGAATGTGGAAGAATATGCTATTGTTTCTAAAGTGATTAGAACTTTGTTACCAAAATTTGAAACCAAAATATATGCTTTAGAAGAAAAGAAACATTTTTCTACTATGAATCCACATAAACTTCAAAGTATTCTTACAAATTATGAGATGAGAGTTGGAAGTACTTCTTCCACCTCTAAAGAAACTACATTTAAAGTAGAGAAGAAGGATGATAGTGAATCTGAACTATCTGATGCTTTTGAAGCATTAATAGTTAGAAAACTCAAAAAGAAATATCAGGGTAAACTTCCTTATAAATGTTTGGGTGTGGTAAAGTAGGACATTATCTACAAAGTGTCCCTACATTGATCTAAACAAAGATGAAGATAAATCAGAAAAAATTTCAAAAGAAAACCTTGGAATCCTAATGAGAGGTTTAATAACTTTAAAAAGAAGAGTCTCATGTCTAAAGAAGACTCTAAAGATGAGTCAGATGACTTAAATTGTGAAGAAAGTGAAACCTTGTTTATGGCATAAATTAAGCTTGACAAAACTATTTCTACGAAACCTGAAATAACTTCTAATTCTAAAATCGAAGATGTTAAACTTGAAGAAGAACTTCTTTGTGCTCTCCAAGAAGTAAAAAGACTAAAAAAACTTGTAACTAAACATGAGAATACCAATCAGTTTATACAAGTTGATTTAGATACTACAAATAAAATCATTGAGAATCAAAGAACCTTACTAGAGGATATAGAACAACAAATTGATATTTTGCAAAATTAGTTGTGTAAGATTGACAATCAAAAACTGAATGAAAACATGACTAGTTTTGCTAAAAGGGTGGAACTTCAAGGCAACATTTTACAACAACAAATAGAAATCAGCTTTATAATGGAACTAAATTTTAGTACAATTTCTAAAAAACATACACAATCTAAGCCAGAAATTCAACTCTAAATTCAATGGATTGTGGAAATCTGATCGATTTAATTGTCATTATTGTAAAATGTTTGGTCATAAAGTCAGTACTTGCAGATTTCTTGCTCATAGGAATCCTAATTTTGGACATAAACAGTCCTATGGTTTTCCTAGAAATATAAGGTGCTTCAAATGTCATCTCTATGATCATACATCAATTTATTGTAAGACAACACAAAAACATGTCAAGGTATGAAGGCCAAAATTAGTGACTAATAGAAAACATTCCATGTTTGTTCAAACAACATTGATTTCTACTAGGTAAATCACTTGGGTCTTGGATAATGGATGCTCTCATCACATGACAGGGGACAATAATAAATTTTTGGTTCTAAAAGATCATCCAGGTGGTTTTGTAAAGTTTTGTGATAATAATGGTCTTTATATTACACGAATAGGCACAGTGATGATCAATAATGATACTCCTATGCATGATGTTTATTATGTTGAAGGTCTAAAATAAAATTTGTTAAGTATCAGTCAAATCTGGAACAGTGGATATCAGGTATCTTTTAATTCACATAGTTGTGCTATTAAGAACAAGTTAGGGAAAATAGTTGCAAATGGGTTCAGAACACCTGGCAATTTATATAATCTATCTAATTCAACAAGTCAAGAGAAAAATACAGGGATGTGTCTTATGTTTCAAGTGGAAGAAAACTGGTTGTGGCATAAAAGATTAGGTCACATAAATTTTGATAGCCTAATCCAAATCAGAAAAAATAAAAATGTCATAGGTCTACCTCTGCTCGGTAGACCCACAAACTCTATTTGTAGTGAATGTATCAAAGGCAAGCAAACAAAATCATTTTTTAAAACAAAAGAGTTTTTATCTACTAGATTATTGGAAGTGGTTCACATGGATCTATGTGGTCCAACTAAAACCTAGTCAATAAATGGAGAAAAATACTTTATGTTGTTCACAAATGATTATACTAGAATGGTTTGGGTAACTTTTCTCAAATATAAATTAGAAGATTTTACTAGATTTAAAGTCTTCAGGAAAATGGTTCAAAAATAATTTGATCTAAAGTTGAAATGTCTAAGGTTAGATAAGGGAGGTGAATTTACCTCTCAGGTTTTTATTGAGTATTGTGAGAAACATGGCATTAAAAGGCAATACTCTGCTGCTCATACACCTCAACAAAATGGGGTGGTTGAGAGAAAAAATAGAACTGTAAAGGAAATGGCTAGAACTATGCTTAATGAGGCTAATTTACTTGATAAATAATGGAAGGAATATGTTCATACAACATTTTACATATTGAATAGAGTTCAAATCAGGATTAGAATTACTTTCACTCCTTTTGAACTCTGTTTTGGAAAATGTATGTTAAACATTTTAAAATCTTTGGATGCAAATGCTTTACTAAGAATGATATTGAAAATCTAGATAGTTTTCAATCAAAATTTGATGAAGGTATTTTCTTAGGATATTCTTCACATATAAAAACATAAAAATGTTTCAATAAACGGTTGAGAAAAATTGTAGAATCGGTGAATGTGATATTTGATGAAAATATGAATCTTGTCAGTAATTCAGTATAGGATGTTGAAAAGGATTTCAATTTAGAACTTGGAAATGCCTCTAAATTAGGTGTTCATGAATATGTTGTTGCTGAATCAGCTACAACAAAATCCAGTGAACAAGAGGAAGTTTCAGATTCTAAGATGGATACAACTTTTAATACACCCTCTCGTATTATTGCAAAAAGACATCATGAAAATCTTGTTATAGGAGATAAAGATGCTGGTATATTAACTCGAAGAAAAGATAAATAGGTAGAGAAAGCTCAGATGGATGAGCACTACTTCTTGGTAACCTAATTTGAACCTCAAACTATTTCTAAAGCATTAAATGATGATTTTTGGTTGAATGCAATGCAAGATGAAATTAACCAAACTGAAAAATAATGAAACTTGGGAACTTGTTCCTAGACATGATGATAAAAATGTAATAGGTGTCAAATGGATTTTTAGGAATAAACTAGATTAATCAGGTAAAGTTGTAAGAAACAAAGTTAGATTTTTTTGTAAGGGATATGTTGAGCAAGTAGGTGTTGATTTTGGTGAAATATTTGCACCAGTGGCTCAATTAGAGTCCATAAGGATGTTTCTAGCTTATGCTTCTTTTAAGAATTTTATTGTTTACCAGATGGATGTCAAGATAGATTTCTTAAATGGATATCTTGATGAACAATTGTACATGGAATAGCCAGAAGGTTTTGAATATTCTCTTAATCTAGAATTTATTTATAAACTGAAAAAAGCTCTTTATGGTCTTAAGCAAGCTCCTAGAGCTTGGTATTCTATATTCGATTCACACTTAATTGAAAATGGTTTTACAATGGGTAGTGTGGATATTACCTTGTATACTAAAGCTGAAAATGATGATCTTTTGGTAGTATAAATCTATGTTGATGACATTATATTTGGTTCAACTAATGATTCCTTGTCATAAAAGTTTTCAGTAATTATGAAATTTGAATTTGAAATGTCCATGTTGGGTCCCTTGAATTTATTTTTAGGCATTAAAGTCTCTCATCTTGAACATGGATTGTTTATATCCCAAATCAAATATTCCAAAGAAATGTTAAAAAGATTCCAAATGGATCAATGTCAGCCTATTGGTACTCCTATAGAAATAGGTTGTAAGTTAGTTAAAATTGATAATTCTCCTATTTTTTATCAACATGAATACCGATCTATTATAGGTAGCTTACTCTATCTTACTACTTCACGACCATATTTGATGCATGTTGTTTTCTTAGTTTCTAGATATCGGGTTGCTCCACAAAAATCCCACTTAACTGTTGTCAAACACATTTTAAAATATATTCAAGGAACTCTGGATTATGGTTTATGGTATTCTAAACGTAATGATTTTACTTTACTTGGCTATACATATGTTGATTGGGGTGGATACAATAATGATCAACCGAGCACTGGTAGTGCTACTTTCTTTCTAGGAGATCATTTGGTTGCATGGAATAGTAAGAAACAAGAGTGTGTTACACTCTCTACTGCCAAATATGAGGTTATTATTGTCATTGCTTGTTGTACTCAACTGCTTTGGATGTCTTATCAGCTTGCAGATGTGGGTGTTTCTATTACCAATCCCATGACAATATTTTGTGATAACACAAGTGCTATTCAAATTTCCAAAAATCTTGTCATGCATTCTTGCACTAAACATATTGCTCTTAAATTGAAATTTCTCCACGATCAAGTTTCATCAAATGAAGTTGCACTTATTCATAGCTCTTCTAAAGCACAGGTTGTTGATATTTTCACCAAGTCCCTACCTAAAGAGATTTTTGAATGCTTCTGAGATAGATTGGGAGTCTTCTCTTAGTCTCGTCTTACTGCTCTATGATATTTCATAATGGGGGATCCCTTGCTCTCACAAGTTTCACTTGGTTGTGTTTATTCACCAAATGGGACAATGTTGTTTTCTATTTATCTTTGTCCTTGATGAAAAAATGGGGGATAATTCTTGGTTCATAATGTTGGTTTCAGTCGTTGATTCAGTTTTGGTTCATGATGCTGGTTTTCAGTGTCATAATATTGGTTTCTTGGTTCATAATGCTGGTTTCCGTGGTTGATTCAGTTTTGGTTCATGATGTTGGTTTTCAATGATTCTTGATTCAATTTTGGTTCATAATGATGGTTTTAGTGGTTGATTAAATTTTGGTTCATGATTTTGGCTTTTCAGTGATTCAGTGATTTTTTTTGGTTCTATTTTGTTTTGATTCATGGTATTGTTTAGTAGGGTTCTTTTGGTTCTGGTTCTTGACATACTTGTTCTGGGCAGGCTATGTTGGCCTATTTCTTGACAATGGGATCTTGGATATTAATGCTCTTTATAGATAATTATCATTTGATCTTAAAATGATGCTTAATATTCTTATCTACAGGCTACTCGAAGTGCGGTGCAGACTTTGTTTTATCTTTTCTTCATATTGTTACATAGTGCTATGGGATGTCAGTGGTATCATGTTGTTTGGCTTCTATTTTTCAATGATGGATATGTTTTTCCATCAAGGAAAAAGGGGGAGTTTTTTTCTCTCACCATGTTATTTGTCCTTGATGACACATAGACAAATAGGTGGATTATCATTTGCATTGGATATATATCTTAAGTACTTTTGTCATGTGACTTAAACGGTAGGGTTGTTTTGACTTACTCCAAAAAGAAGTGAGCATGAGTTGGCTTTGACTCATGAGAGTTACAATTTGCAAGGTTTTTTAGTAACTCATGATGTCTTGCTTGGGTTTAAGCAGGTGTCAAAAAAATTTCATTATGATTTGGGATATTGTTTTTTTCTTCTAAAAGTTGGTTCATCCTCATCATTTTGTTCTTTCTCAAACCATAATGAGTACGACTGCCATTGGGAAAATTGGGCATGATAATGCTTGACATTAGAGTTAAAATGGAATCTATTTTTTGACTATTTTTTTTTCTATAGGTTGAGCTCATTGCTTTGATGGTGATCTTGTCAAGTTTGACGAATTTCACAGTCATTTTTCTTTTCATAGATTCTACAGGTAAAACATTTTTTTTCTTTCCAAATTAGGTATGATCTTGGTCATTTTCTCTACTCTCTGTTTGGATGATAGGTAAATGATTGATATCACAACTATGTTTCTCAAAATTATGAAGTATTTTATATGGGTTTTAAAAGATAAATAGGTTCAGTTTATTTTGGCATTTAGTTGCTTAAAACAATGTTTTTTCTTCTAAAATATTGGTACCCATGTAGGTAAACAACATGATATCTTCTGGCTATCATGATATTGGTTAAGGGCTTTGGTCATATGATTCAATGGCTAGTGGTTAATATGGTTCTTTGTCATTCTATTATTTTTCTCAGGGTTATTGAAATATTGTTGTAACAGATTGGTCAAACCATTTTTATATTGATTGTTCTCACAAGCTTTGAAAATAAAGGAAGTTAGTTTGAATAACATACACATCTATATGTATATGCCTTTTGAGTAGAAGGATATATATAGAGAAGTGTGTGAAAAATGTGCGAAATTTTTTGGGTGATAAAAATTACATTATTAAAATATTTGAGATCTCAATGAGCGTGTTGAATATCTACTGATTTGTAATAAAGGTTCATTATAATATAGTTGCAAAACAAATTGCAAATATATAATTTTGAACCCACTCACACTATTGAAAGTTTAGGGTTTGTAGCTCCTTGCAGGTGGTATCGCTAAATTGGTTGTAAGAGTTGGTGCTTGGTTTAATAAAAGTAATTTGGAGTGGCTTTCTCCCTATGACAAAACCTAGTTGGGTTTTGAGGGTTTCCACTCAGTGCAATTTCATGTGTCATGGTTTTGATCTGATTCTCTTAGATTCCTTTCATGCTCTGATACATATAGTTCTTTAATTCAGTGTCTTGTATTAATAGGCTTGTATTTTTATTCTGTCATTACTACATGTGGTATAAGATTTATGATTAGTCTCATTCTGAAATCTTGGTATATCATTTTCAAAGTTAATTGTTATCATTTCTTTCTTTCATAGTATTTAATTCTATTTTTTCTTAAAAGAATAAAAATAAATATTAGAGTCTTGTAACACTCTGATTCACCCCCCCCCNCTCTGATTCCCCCCCCCCCCCCCCTCTCAGAGTGTTCTTCACTTTCAACAGTACCTAGATTCAATAAAATCTATGTATTAATGTTTCACATGGATTGTCTTCTTCTACGTCACTAGATGATTTAGTACAAGTTGTGCTTTGCTCACTATTGTCAATGTTTTCATTATTGGTTTGAAGAGCCACTTTCTAGCTTTTCTTTAATTGAACATTATGCATTTTGTATAGTGATTGTTTTATCAATTTCTTGAAAGTATGCATTACAACATTGGGTCATACCATGACCTTTTGGAACACAAGAATTTTGGTCATGTTGCTAATTGATAAAGGTGGTGCTTTTTGTATAATGTTCATGTCGAGGGGAACGTTAATGATTGAACTAGTTAGACCCATTTGCGATATCTTTTATCTAAGTTCCCAAATTTGGGAATATGTAATTAGGAGCGAGACAAGTCATTCTTCTTATTGTGTTAGCATGCATAAACATATTGCAACAATTTGTTAGTTCAAATATTTTGTGGCACAACATAGCCTAGAAGACCTTATTGCTTCAACTCTCTATTGCATATTCAACATATAGACTTTCCTAATATAGCATTAGTAGATTTGACCAATTTACAATAGATATTTTTATCTTGGTTATCAAATATTGTCATGTCCTTGTTGAAATGCAACATTTGACAAATTGGACCTATAAATTTTGGTGTGTCTTTAATTTCTTTTTAAAAGACTTCAATTGGCGACAATGACGTTTTCTTTTGAGAACTTGATAATTACATTTGTTGTTGTTCTTTGTTGCTTGCAATCAAATTTATTAGTCTATTAATATGCATCATTGGTCATATTATTTTAGGCTTCCATCTTCTTCTAATCATGTTCTTTAAGTGCTCGTGAGTGATATCTGTGCATGCATACAATGTTCTTCTTCAATGTTTGTTTGCATTTCACTTCTATTCAGATCTTGTAGTCTTCTCTTTTTAGTACCAATTTTTGTTTTATCAAAATCACTTCTAATATTTCTTTTTAGTTGTTGCAATGTTAGTGTTTGAAGGTTTTTGTATATTGTGTTGGTAGAGCAAAAAGAGGTTCAAAATGTCCACAAAGTGGGTTCTCATCTTGGAAAATAATTGAGTATCACTGTATAGATGCAAATTCATCAAAATACAAAAAATTTCTTTCTTTTGACATTAACTAGATGCATACTTGTATATTTAATCACCTACAAAGCCAGGTGAACCCACAATAGTGGGTTACACATTTTCAGAGCAAGGAATTCCTCCAAAACCTAAAATTTGCAAGTTTTGATCAAAAAGAACTTTTGATAGAAAGTCTTAAAAAAATTGATCAGAATAACTATACTTTCGATCGAAAGTAACTTTCAATCAAAATTTGAAAAACAAAATTAAATTGCACAAAAAGAAGATTTTGATTGAAAGTGAATACAACGCCACTTTCGATCGAAAGTAATGAATTGGGATTTTTAACCCTAGCATCGCTTTCATTTGGACAGTGGTGTTTCATCTAGAACGAAAGTGCTGTAGCGGAAAGCGACTTTCAAACATCATTTTCTAGTTTTTTTTCAACATTTTTTCATGTATATATGTCAATTTTTATATTAAATAATGTTATACCCACACAGATATATATATATATATATATATGTTTATATACATATATATGTGTGTATATTCATGTATATGTGTGTATATACATGTATATGTGTGTGTATTCATGTATATGTGTGTATATAGATGTATGTGTGTATATACATGTATATATGTATATTCATGTATATATTTGTATATGTATGTATCATATATATACATACATACACGTATTGATTTCACACACACACACATCATGTATCATGTATGTATCATATATATAGGTGAATGTATCATGTACATCTAAATATTCATGTACATGTATGTATTGTATACATGTATATATTCATGTACATGAATATATATATCATGTATCATGTACGCGCATAGATTCATGTACATGTATGTATCATTTACATGTACATACATACATACATACATACATACATACATACATGTGTGTGTGTGTATATACATGTGTATATGTGTATATATGTGGATATGTATGTATATACATATATATACTTGTTTATATATATATATATATATACACATGTAGAATTTTTAATTTATTATTCATTTTAGTGTACATGTACATTTAAATTTAGTAATTGATTCAAGTTTGAATGTAAATCCACTTTAATTTTTTTGAATTTTTGGAATAATATATAGACTTCACTTGACATTAAATTAAATCTTTTAGGTACACAAAGAGATATAAAGATCTCTAGATGTATATTATTAGACATCATGACATATCAGCCAATTCTAACATTCATTGTTTGAGTTTGACCTTCTACTTCAGAATGTTGTGCTTATTGAGCATGCCCTACATACCAAGTAAAATTTACAACAAATTTCATAATTAAAAACTGAGAGAGAGAGAGAGAGAGAGAGAGAGAGAGAGAGAGACCTTAAAAATAAGGGTTCCTAGGTGTCTTTAGGGGCCCTATGTGTCTTAAAAGGTCCTAGGATGTACTAATAGGCCCTACTAAGCGGTCTTGAGGGGATTTGTGTCATAATAGGGACTATTAAGGGGTCTTATCTTGTAATAGGTCATATTAAGGGGTCTTAAGTCATAATAGGTCCTACTAATGGGTCTTATGTTATAATAGGTCATCTTAAGGGGTATTATGTCATAATAGGCCCTACTAAGGGGTCTTAAGGGGATTTATGTCATAATAGGGACTCTTAAGGGGTATTATCTTGTAATAGGTCATCTTAAGGGGTCTTATGTCATAATAGGTACTACTAAGGAGTCTTATGCTATAATAGGTCATCTTAAGGGGTATTATGTCGTAATGGGCCCTAATAAGGGGTCTTATCTTGTAATAGGTCATCTTAAGGGGTCTTATGTCATATTAGGTCCTATTATGTCACAATAGCCTTATTATGTCATAATAGGCCCTAATAAGGGGTCTTAAGGGGATTTATGTCATAATATAGACTCTTAAGGGGTCTTATCTTGTAATAGGTCATCCTAAGGGGTCTTATGTCATAATAGGTCCTACTAAGGGGTCTTATGTTATAATAGGTCTTTTGAAGGGGTATTATGTCATAATAGGTCCTACTAAGGGTCTTATGTCATAATAGGTCATGCTAAGGGTTCTTAAAGGATTTTATGTCATAATAGGGGTTCTTAAGGAATCTTATGTCATAAAAGTTCTTACTAGGGGGTCCTAGGTGTCTTAAGGGGCCCTAGGTGTATTAAAAGGTCCTAGGATGGACTGAGGGGTCATAGGATAACATTTTAACATCTAAATATACATGAATAACATTTATACATAACATTGGAAACATCTAGAACATGTATACAAAATATTTAAACATATCAGAAAAAAATTTAAACATTTAAACATCTAACAACACATATAAATTTAAATACATGTAGCATTGGGGTGTGTGTGTGTGTGTGTGTGTGTGTGTGTGAGAGAGAGAGAGAGAGTTGTACCTTTTTTCCTACTTTGATATCTTGCTAATGCTTATTCACATAGTCTTTGATCGATTTTAGGTGAATACTTTCATGTAGTCTTATTCACCCTAGTCCTTTTATTTCCCATTGTTTTCCTTCGAAAATGCTCTTTTAAAATTCCACAAAATAAATAAAAAATGCACTTCCAAATGTATTTCTTCTCCAAAATGTGAATTATTCTTCAAATTTTGTGTTTAGAATATTAAAAAAACATCTTTATTTATATAAAACTGTCAATAGCCTAAAAAAATATTAAATCAACCGACTAGGGTTTCTATCGAAAGTTGTTAAGATTTTTAGATCAAAATTGGTTGAGTTAAGAATTTTAACCCCACAAAATTGTCAGGGGGTTTCGATAGAAACTACTTTCTATCGAAACCTCCTAGTTAGTATGGTTCTCCAAAGGCCAAGAAAAACCTAAAGTTTTCAGGCCTTTAGAGCTTAATCTGAGGGCTCAAATGGGACAATATTGACAAACCCATATGCAAGACACAAGTACTCGGAATGAACTTGGTTATGATTTTAATAAATTTTGATTTTATTGTGCATATGTTTTTTTACGTCAATCAAATGTAGGTTTCTTACAAAACATCAACCTTTGTGTTCGACATTCATGGAAAAATAGTAAATGAGAGAAAAAAAAATTCTAAAAAATATATATGCACTAGGTATTGAAGTATTCTTTCTATCAAATTTAAAAAAAAACAAAAATTGGACAAATACATGACAAGTTACAAGCTATGAAATGAACGTATGTCAAAATTACAGTCAAGTCAACCTAAAATGGTAATAATATATGAAATACTAAGGAAGAAGTCCTGAAACCAATTGGAGACATTAGATATGGATGTTACAAAACTAAATTTGAAAGAATCAACTTTATATATATATATATATGTATATGTATATGTATATATGTATATGTATATATATATACATATA
>MU224027.1:14402-27530 GCA_018584345.1 Thuja plicata | reverse complement strand
TCCAAAATAATTTTAAAAACTATATTTAGAATCTAGACATAAAATCCTAAAAGACTCTAATTTACTTGATCTTCCAATTTGTAACAGTTTAGCGAAAATATGCGTTCGAAAGTGATTTTTTTTTTTCATAATGTACATTTCACTGGTAGTCATGCTTGGCTTTGCAAATAATTGTATTCTTCACATATATGCTTTTACATCATGTATCTTGTGTAGCTCATATAGTGTTTGAGGATGTAGTTCATACTTTTAAGATTTAATTTATTTTGTGTCTCCTCTTGCAAGGCATGTCTGAAAATAGTGAATAGTTCCTTATCATATTAGAATTGATGTATAGTGTTCTGATATTAGAATCTCTAATAAATCAAAAATACAATCGCCAACATTGTATTTAATCTATATAGACTATGTTTCTTTAATTCATGGTCAATGTTGTAAATATGTTGTTGTTCTCTATCTTTGTAATTTTTAACATCTATAATTTATGGTTTTTATACTAGAAGTGTTTATCTAGAGTCCATATTGTACAAGTCCATCAACTTGTGCAACATGCAATAGGAAAGAGATTTATGTTTTACTTAAAGGGGTGCGGATGCAATTTTTTTTATTAATAGAAACTTCCAAGTGTTTTCACTATGTGGTTTTTTGCTAAAGAACAAAAGTATTACTGTTACTACTATATTTGGAGGAGAACAAATAATTTAATATGTATTCATTTTCTAACTAGTTTCTAACATACTATTCTTTCCATTTGTTCTTTCTAAGTATGATATTTTATTTTTGCTCATTTTAAAAACAAAGGAGGAATATTATTGTTCAGATCATTTTCAAATAAATATATGAAAGATGAAATGTAGGGGAAGTTGTAAAAAGAGGCTAACCTTTATGTTTGCCAATTGATAGTAATTTTGTTTTTTCACTGATTTGTACCAATTTTTAATGAACAACTAACTATTTTATTGCCTGCAAAACCAAATTAAGGTTGTTAGTCATTATATTATAAACTAGAAAATGAAATGTAAGATTAAAGGTTGAGAGTGAAATCTCAAATTATGTGCTATTTTAAGTTTCCAAAGATAAGGGGTAATATGGAACATATGTAAGTAGGTTTGAATATACATGAATAGTTTATTGTTAGAGATTGATGTTATAAAATCTATAGTGGAGTATAAACAAGAATACACAAGTATAAATATGTAAGAGAACTACCTTTTAGTACTATAGTAAATTCAAATGTATAAAGATCTAAACTAAAATAGTGTTTTGGAGAGTTGCAATAATAATAAATGGAAATATAAATCAACAACATTACCTTATAGTGTTATGAATGATAGTTAAGTGGATATATTGCTTCTATGAGACTTTCTATCAATTTTGAGTTGACAATTGTTTGATTTGTACCTTGTAAAAGCATAATGAATTTGAGGGATTGTTTCATAAAGAATTGGAAAAATGAAATATAACATAAAGGATGATGAAGAGACTAGAACCTCTGCAACAATATGTAAAATTTCACATATATCTATTTATAAAAATTAAGACACACAATATAGCATTTTAGGTTTGGAAAACATAGAACTTGAAACTAATCTTTCCAATTGTAGATGACATCAAAATGGACACATCTAACACCCTTAACATTGTGAAGGTAGAAGAAAAGTATTGATTCCAAAAATATGATGTTATGAGAGGAATTTTTAATTCTAAAGACTTTGTTGAGAATGTTTTTTCTTAGGGCTTTCATATCATCATATTCCACATTTGGAGGATTTTTGGGCAGATTTCATTGATGAATTAAAAGTAAGAAAGAGAGATTGGTTAAGGCTAATATTAAAGAAAATAAAAGATTATTTCCTCCCATTGGATGTCACTACTATCGTGGATTCTAAGTTTGATTTTGTAGATCTTTTACAGACTGGCATGCCCAACCCTTAGAATCTATTGATAGGAGTATTACTAAGGAAGATAATCTGGATAGAAGAATGCTTGTGGTGATCAAGAGGACCCAAATGTGGGTTTCCAAAAATAAAGTATATATAAATAAATCTTCATCTGTAGGGGATAAACTACCCCAAAATAGAGTAATTCAGATCCTACAAGACAATATCTCACTATCAATATTACACAAGTTTTCTTCTTTGGCTAATCCTATTGGGCGTGGGGATGAGAAACCTCTTGAAAAAGAACACAAACCTTAATCCCACTTGTGGGGATAGTTCACTACCTAATACAAGATCCAAAACAAAAAATAAAGAGAAAGAAGATGTTGGTTAAGAAGGAGATCAGGAAGTACCAAATTCAAAAGATAGTGGTAAAGGAAAAGGGATGGTTCAAGACAAAACAAAAAGTAAGCCTAAATTCCCATTTAATTTCTCTATATAGAACATAGATAAAAATCCCCTAGTAAAGATATCTCTATTTCTTTCCCCTGATGCAATGCAAAGCTCATTTCAAGTTTTATCATCCACTTCCTGGCTCCAAGAAACCCTATCCAATAAAATACAAAGGGAAATGTATAAACATGCAACTAAATTATCCATTGCTTAGATTTTGCAATCTTCACCTCCTCCCAAGAATAAGAAGCTCAAAACTACTTCTCGCCTGGTTTAGAGTTAGGAGTCTAATCATATTTTCCTTGAAATTTCTCATCCAAATGCTCAAAAATATCCTATCCAAGCCACTCCAACATATTTCAATATCACTCGAATTGAGATAGGACCCCCTAGTTTGGATGTAGACTTACATAATTGGTAGATTTCAACCAATAGGGTTATGGAGAGAGTAAATAAGACTAAGCTTGATGAGGACAAATTAAAATCCACAGTGGAAGTATTATTTGAATGTTTAAAATCCTTTCTTATCCCTCGATCAACTCAATCTTTTGGTACTTTTGAAATAATCCTTGATCCTATGTCTGATGAGAATAGAGAACTAATTTCTAAATTACAAGTGGATAGCCAATTTGGTAGAATTACTCAGCAATATATTTATGATCTTAAAGATAAAGGCTTGTTATCCATTGATAACTTAAGCAGGTCATATGATGAACTAGTGGTAGCCAAAAATGCTATGTTGTTTAAGATCGGGGTGGAAAAAATAGGAGTAGCACACACATAAATGATGAGATTATTATAGGAGGTTATTGACATGGAGCTTGATGTTGTTGTGGTCAAGGGTGTCTTATCATTGAAGGACTCTCCTTGCAGGATGTGGATCTACAACATCAGATGCAACTATGAATGCAAACAAAAGAGTGTGGTTAATCTAAACAAACTACTCAAAGAGGCAAAAGATATGATTAATAAATTGATGTAGGATTTCAAAGATATAGGATGTTTTCTGAAAAGAAAAGACAATTCAAGGATAGTCTTAGCAAATGAGCTCAAAATTGAGTATCAGAGTAACATAAATACCACAGCTCACCCCTTAGTTTTCTAAAAGGATAAATACAAAGAGTTGGCTTATATAGATGTCATTCTAATGTGGTGTGTTATTCATCACTGTTGGGATATTTTTCACATTGTGCATATATGTGCTGATATTAATGTTTTGTCATTGATGTCAACATATTCCTATTGTTGGTGGCAGTGTTCCTTAGATGTCCAGTGAGATGATTTATGTGGTACGACTACTATATTGACTATCAAATGTTGTGAAGCCAAAAATGTGTTGAGGGATGTCTATAATTGATTCAATTCAAGTGGAAGAGGTTCAAATGATTATTTGAGTGAGTTGTAAAGGATTTAACAGACAGTGGTATTTTGGTTGCTCAAGAAGTGAGAGTGCTTCAGTTACTGGATTGGTGTGGATCGGTTATGCAATATTCTTGGTTGCTAAACTAGTGGTGAGTTAAGGACATGGATGTGTGTACTCAACTTGAGTGGTTCATGATTTGGATGCTAGAAAGCTATTTTTATTTTATGACAGTGGTTGTTGATTAATGTTTCTGATGAACAGTGCAGAGATGAGCATGATTTATGAGAAAGAGTTTTTCTAGTTAATGTTGTGGTATTTCATGTTGCTTTTTGATGTTTCTTGATTTTGTCCTATTCATTTTGTTGGGTCAAATTGGAGTATATGATTGAAATTGAATATTTTCATGTGGTGTATTGATGTTCTTATTATTCTTGGCCTACATGGTGGTGTACCATGTTGCGAAGGAACATGGCATAATTTATGGATCTGGAGCATGTTCAAGGATGTTTTTATGGATCATTCATATGTCTTAGCTGATATTTAATGGATCACATTGTGTATTGAGTTGTATTGATTTAATATTTTGTAACTAGGTCACTGACAGACCTAGTTGAGATAAATTAATGTAATGTATATAAATGTGTTATCATTTGTGATTGTGATGGATAAGAGATGTTGAAGAGAAGATGTATGAGTGGAATCTGCAATTGAGGCATATATTTGATGTACTTAATTAAAAATATTTTGGCATATCAGATATGCTATTTTATTAGTTCATGAGTTTGGAAAATATGCCCTTTATGATTTGAGATCAGAGATTGTTGTAAGGCAGTGAGCCTTCCTTTGGGTTGAAGCCCTTGTTGTATTTGAGAAGTGAGATCTAGAAAGTGTGTCTGAATGCATGTGCATGCCCATTTTTAATACTCCTAATAGGTTATATTTCTTTTAACAAATTAAATTTTTCTTGTGGCACTGTAGTTTTTACCCTAACAGGGTTTTCACGTCAAAAATCTTGGTGTTATGTGTTGATTACTGTGTTATGTTCCTGCACTCATGTTTATCATTCAAATCTGAGATTAAGTTGGTAAATTGGTTAAAGGTCTTGAGTTTTTGGTCAAAAATGATTCACCCCCCCTCTTAGTTGTGTATTCTACATTAATTCTAACAATTGGTATCAGAGCTAGTGTCCTCTTTTTGAATCTTATCCACTTGAGGAGATGCGAGATGTCAACCTTTATGAAGGAGAGTTTGAGATTTTATGGAACAAACTATGTGATATGGAAAGACCAGATGATTACACACTTTATATGTATTAATGAAGAAAATTGGGATGTATTATTCCCTGCATACCCGTCCCTAGATTTTGTAGGCAAAATGTTGGGTCCCCCTTTTCGCTTTTTCTCTTTCCTTTGGTCTTTGGTTTCCTTTGTTTTCCCTCCAGGCTTTGCTTCTGCAAGGGTTGTCTTTCTTTTGATTTTATCTTCTTGTGTCTCCGGGACCCGGTCCTAGAGTTTGTTTGTTCTTTTGAGTCAGCCGGATCCCAGACTGCAGGATTCTCTACCACCATGTCTTCTTTTGCAGGAAGGTGTGGCTACATGGAATCCCCAGGCCCAGAGTCTGGAGGTTTGCATATTATAGAGTTTGTGGGGAGAAAGCAACATATTTTTACCCTAAAGGTATAAATATAAGTTACCTATCATTTTCACATTTACCACGATCAAATACTTAGAGCACTCAGAGTGTTTTCAAAGGCAATTAAGGTGATTAAACAACAAATTGCTCCCTGTGCTTAGTGGTTAAATAAATAGTGATTTGCAGTGCTTGCTCATGGTTGCTTGAAGGTGGACTTGTTGCAAAGTGCCTCCCATGCTCATCTTTTCTGCATCCCCCATGTTTCTAGGTAAGCGTTCGGCTCTTCTTTCTCTGGTTTCTAGTTTTTTGGTTCTCGCTCATCTTTGTTTTATTTTCTTTTTGTTTTTCTTTCGTCTTCATCTCTGGTTTTGCTTTCTGTCACCTCCTGTTGGTGGGCTGGTTCTGCCAGAAGGTTGTCTGCCCTCTCAGAAGCTATAATAGTATGTATGCTTTGTATATTTTAGTAGGTTTCTATGTAAATACCTCTGTATATTATGTATACATTGTACATTATGCAAATGTCTATTTGCCTACATCTGTATATATGCCTATTTTTGGCCAAGTCTGCGAGTCATATTTTAGCTCTCACTTGTGCTTCAGCTCTGTATATGTCTCTTTTTGTAATCCACACTCTATCTAGTGGTAAGCTTGTCACGCTCTATGCATCAAAAACTCCAAATGTGGAGCTCGTCTGAGAAAGCTGGCTGCTTGGTTCAAACTCGGCACCTTGCTAGTTTGGCTATGGTAGTTTTCTCTCTCCTCCATCAAGTCAATCTTAATGATGGGTTGAGTTTCCCATGTGAGAATTCAAGTCTGACCCAAGTGGCATTAATTTCCTTGCATGTTCAGATAGTTGTTGATGTTAATGCCATAACTCCCATTACTGCGTGGCCACGTGACTACCATGTCAGCCTAATACAGCTCATTTATGGTCATGTCAGTAACGGTTAGTTTTTTGGACTCCAGGTCCTAGGTCTTCATTTGCTCCTTGTTTCTTTCTCATCACATGTGCTAGAATCCCTAGAGGCCCGAGTAGAGGTCAGATTCCTAAGTTACTCTTACTATATGTATATCTTTTCAGGGTTTGACATGAGCTAACAATTCTTTTGGGCATAGGTGTGATGCGATGGTAAGATCTCTGAAATCTAGAAATAATGTTTTGTTTTGTATAAATACTGACAGTCGTCCTGTCTTGCAGGTTGCCAGAATTAAAACTCACCAATCATGTCTGAGGCATCTGCATCATCTCCACCTGGGAGTCCAGATCTCCCCACCACTACTATCAACTGGGAAACTATCAAGACGAAGGCCGAGAAGGCCCCGGAAAAACTCCCATTTACAATGAAGTATCTGAAGGGAGACACCATTGCAGTATCAAAGATCAATTCCAAAATTTAGTTGATCACCGACACCAGTGTCAGAATGTGGGCTGAAATGCAAGCCCTAGTGAAAATGATGTTCATACAACAGACAGTCAGAGATCCATTGGCTATCAATGTGGGTAATTCTAGGATCCTCAAAGCTTCTTGCTTCTCCTACTTTGTGCAAGCCCTGGAGCTCATGCTCACTCTGGCAGGACACTATAATACAGTCATCTATGTTTTCATGCTTGACGCCCTAGTCCCAACCAGATACCCAACGCCTATGGTTTCTCTAGACGTCAAAACTTTTTAGGCGGGACTGGGAATTCCCCAATTTGATGATGAGGACATTCTCACCTGGGCTCTAGCCTTGGAAGAATTTTAGAAATTAGAACACATGGCCTAGCAGTATCTCAACAACAAGTGGCTTAAGATGCTAAGGAAAGACTTCAAAAATATGAAGCTAGAAATCCCCCGGACTGAATTTAAAGAAAGCATATAGATGGGGATCATCGCACTATGCAAGGCCTTTAGACAGCTCCATTCCTAGGGATTCTCAGCATGGATGTACTATTTATTGTTGGGCATCACCTCTGACAAACAAAACTTTGATTGGGTCACCATCATAGAAAAACATGTGGACTCCCAACTTCTCTAGGTCACCAAGTCTTCCAAAGTCTACATGACGTCTTTTGTCTTGTAGGCTCTGGCACAACAATCCCCCATCACAGATGGGTTACTAATAGCGGGTGTACTTGGGATTGGCCTAGGCTAGAATGCTCCCTAGGATTATTTCCCACAGATCCAATGGGAGGCTAGTTTCCTCAGCTTCTGCCGAGTGAATGACGCCTTCATTTACTACAACCTCCTCACACCTACTCGGAACATTGGATACCAGCTCTCTAAGGAGGCAATGGACTTGGTCAAAACTTATGGCTATTATTACATTTAGTTTCAATAGCATACATACATTTGGGTGACCAGCTTCTCCAGGAAACCCTATTTATTGCCCAAGCATTATGGGGATAAAATAATACTTTTAGGGTACTGCAGGAAGATCCTGGAGCTAAACACCCTCTTCATAGTGAAGAAGGTGACAAACATCCCATTCCCAATCACTTGTGGGAACTACTCTTACAGTCTGGCCATGAAAAAGGAGGCAGACAATGAACTCAAAAGTCTAGGGCTAGTAGAGTTTTATCTAGAGCAGAAGAATTTTGATCCGCTAGGAAAAATAGCCACAACACTTCTCAAGCATCAGAGCCCCACAAGTATCACATGGAGGAATTTTGGGAAGACTTCCAGGACAACTTTGAAGTCCAGAAATGACATTTTGTCTAGATGACAATGGGAATGATGAAGAGGCTCAAGATTCAAAAGTTCCCAGATGACTTTTCAAATACCAGGTCCATAGTGGACCCGTAATATAAAGAAAATGGAGTAGATAAAATGGCACTCCCTCTAGTGGATTGGGATGCATAGGAGGGCCTGACAATAGAGGACCTCACCCATGATGTGATCGAGCACACTCACACATATTTCAAGAAGGCAGACCCAAGGAGTACACATAAAGTTGGCCCATTTGTGCAGGGTTCAACTTCTAAGGCTGGAACCTCCTCGCAGGGTGAGGATGGAGGAAAGAGGAAAGTAGGGACCTTGTCTCAAGTCGTGGCCACCACTCCCATAGTGGAGAAAATGCAGAAAACTCTAGCAGTAACCCAACACATGAAGGATAAATTAATCACCCGGTTGGCCACCCTGACCATTATGACTAGACCTATCCACCCTCCCACTTCCCCTTCACTTGCAGCATTAATGGTCCAAGCAATAGGGACCGGGGTAGAGGAAGAGCGGGCAACCATGTTGGATGCAGGGCCCCCATTGGTAACAAGGAGGAAAAATAAAAAGATAGCTGATCCTTAGCCCAAGGTGGAGCCAGAGCTCAGGATGCCCAACATCCCTAAAATATAGATTGTCTCCTCAAACCCTTTAGAGCTGGACAATCAACCCAAAGATCCCCCAGAGACCTCCCCTCCACACAATGACTTTGACGACATGTTAAGGGAAGATGAGCTTGTAGAATTACAAGGGGATATCAGGAAGGAAGTAGCAGAGATAGCTGCCCAAGAGGAGGTGGTGATCCCTCTTGAGAAGAAGACCCCAGAGAAAGAAGTTGCCCAAGAGAAAGAAGTCCAGATAGAACTAGAAAAGGAGCCTGAATAGACGAACATCTCTGACATCCTGGAGATACAGGTTGCAAGAACCACTAAGAACATGCAAGTATAGGATGAGAAACCAGCATCGGCTGAGGGAACCGAACCCATGGGAACAACCGTAACCTTAGCTTCCATGCTCTAGATGCCACCTCCAAAGAAGGTAACATTTGGTGAGGTGATCTCAGTGGCCACACAAGAAAACTTTGGCTAGATACCTCATCCACCTCCTGAAGATATTTTGACAGAGGAGAACATCCTGACAGATGAGGCCAAAGAACAACAACAACAAGATGAGGGGTAGAACCCCATGAATACAAATGTAGAATCTGACACTGCTAAAAATGTGGACACCAGGGTGGATGATACTAATGCCACTAAAGTGGATGATGCCAATGGACCCAAGGATTCAGGAAAAGTGTCTGAAGAGGCTTAGAATATCAGGGACGCACAACAAAACCCTGGAGGTAATTCAAAGGATCAAACTCTAGCAGCAAGGCCACCCCTACCACCACAATGGTTGGTGGATTCAAGAAAAAGGAAGGCCCCAACACTGGCCAAATCACATCTCTCTTTGGCAGAGATGATGGTGCAAGAGCATAATCCCCCCAAGGCAAAGAAAGCCCGGACAGTCCATACCCTCTGAACTAGGCTAGGCAGAGGTACAATTGCGGTAGTCGCAACACCTTCCCTAGATGCAGACAATGCGATGGAAAAGGCCAAGGAGTATGCAATCACAGATATATCTCTAGGGAAGAGGGGAAAGTAGGGTGAGTTGGACCTACTTAAAGAAGCAGCCAATGTAGTAGAAGCTCGCTACGAGAAGGAAGCCTAGAAGTTCAAGGAAAAAAAAGAGAAGAACACAAATCTTGTCAGGCTTCTGACAGAACTTGCCCAACCCATCAATGTCATTACTCTAAAATCTTCCTCGTCTAGAGAACCACTCCCATAGGGTGACATCGATGCACTTAGGAGTATGAAAAAGAAAGCGCAGATGGTTGATGATTGGGTAGCAGAACAAGTAGGGAATGTATGACATTTCCTAGTGACCACACTCTTTGACCTATACGCAGCCAAGAATGTGTTGCATCAGGATAAAACTACCATTACCATCTGGGAGGGAGAGGTTGAGAAATATGAGGCTTGGATAGGTGAGTTAGGAGAACTCATGAGCATTAGGGAGGAAATTGTTTCCAAAGCTGGAATTTTGGGAGAGGAGTCCTTTGATTTTGTCTGAACCCAGCACTCTAGACTTGATCTCATATTGGAGATAACCAAGCAACTGGTAGGGGCCCTGCGGGACAAGGTTCTAGAGATAGATTATTATTTAAATTTATACAATGCATTCATTACAAGGGTTTCAGGAGTTGATCCCTTTAGTACTGAGATGTGTACTCTGGAGGAGTATGTCATAGGGAAATTTGATGAGCTAATGAAAGCTTGATACCAGTCCCCGGAAGGAATTGATGAAGTGGCAATGTCTCGTATATCTCACATGGTGCTTTGGGGCCATGATGCCACAAAGATGGCCACTAAATTCAAGGAAAAAAATTTGAATCTGGCTGAACAAGTGGAGGAAGCCAAGTACCACCGGGCCGGCCTTAGGGACATTGATGAGGATGGAATTGCCCAACTCTTAGAGACATTCAAAATTACTAATGAGAAATAAGGTTCTCTGAATTCTGAAGATCTTCACCAATAGAGCACATTTTGTATTCATTATTCTTGGAGTAAAAGCTCCCAGATCCCAGAGTTTTGGATCCATAGTTTTGTATTCTTTGGATGACTCGCATTCAGGTTCCCCAGAGCTAACTGGTCATTATTAGGGAGTTAATAAGGGTGTCATAAAGTAGGTGACCCCAGCAAGGCACGTCAACTCAAGGTGTGGTTTTGATAGGTGGTCTTCCCAAGGCACCGGTCCAGCATAACACCTAGCGCATCAAAGATAGTGAGCCACTTTTTCATTGATGAGGCATGTAGCCTCGATTCTCGGGGGATCGGATTTCTTCTTTTCTCCTTCTGGATCTCTTCTCCAGGCCGATTCTTCCATACCTCTTTTCTTGTCTTATTCTTCTGACATGTTGGACCTTTGTTCTTCTTGAGGTTGTTGTAGCATGGTGCAGGTAGTACCAGCCACCAAAAATTGTATTTTATTATTGAGAGTAAAGATAAGTTAGGTTAGTTTTAGGGAAAATAGGTGTATAAATAATAAGCGTGACCACGTTCCAAGGGTCAGAAAAATTGATGATTTTGCAGTCTATAGCTATAGCATTTTCAGCATTTTACTTCTTGTAGTTGCAGAGCTCAATGCTCCTTAGTTCTTAGAATTTCTCAGTAGATAGATGCTCCCTTGGAGCCATTATTGTATGCACCAGTGCTTGCTGGAAAACCTTTTAATGAAGAAAGAGGAGTTCTGGCAATGATTTTGTTAGCATTCTGACCTCTGGATTATCATTCTTTTGTGCTGTATGTTTCTGATGTCCCTTTCTCTAATATTTTAAGTAGATTAACGACCTTCTTTTCCCCTCTCTATTGAATATGTATGAACTGATGGTTCTGTGCACATTTAGTATTTTACTGTAGTATGTTAGAGCATGGTTGATGTTTTAAATGTATTTGCATAACTATAGGTAGATGGAATAATTCTAACCCTGGCCTATCTTTTGAATTTTATTTGGTTAACTAATGCGTGCTTGTAGGAAATCCCAACTTACCTAAATCCCCAGAGAAGATGAGCCAAGAAAACTAGCTACCCCCCTGAACAAAATAGTCACACTCCCAACTTATCTCCCACACCATTGAGACCCGACTCTCACGTGCTTGAAGGCCCGGAGAATTTATTCTCTGGACAACCTTTACAGGTGACATTGGTTGGTACCTCAGTACCCGGTGACAACTTACATCTGTTGGTGGACCCGGTCACAAAGTCCTGTCAACAGGATGTTACAAAGAAAGATTATAATCCTCATGCAGATCTTTCTACTATGACTACTAATGAGAAGAAAGAATTCAAGAACTATAAGAGAGAAAAAGAAGCCTTGTCGAGTGCATTATCAGATGTTGGATACACAAACATTATAGGATTGGAGAATGCACATCGGGTATGGACAAAACTGGAGACACTATATGAAGGATATGAATTTGTGAAGCAAGCCAAGCAGCAAGCTACAAAGTCTAAAAGGAAAATATTAATCATTGAAGATGAGTGAAGATGAGAACATAGCCACCTATGTGAATAAGATCACTGAACTTGTTTGTACAATCAGATGCGCTGGTGAAACCTTGATGAGAATGAAATTATTTCTAAGATCCTAAGATCCTTGCCTCCTATTTACAATAAAAAGTTGTTGATGTTGAAGAAATCATAACCATGGTACTTGTGATAAAAGATTCTTTGATTGGTAAGTTATCTTCTTTTGAAATAAGAAAATTTGGTGATAGTCTTCCTAAAGTTGAAACTACATTTAAAGCTACTATTTCTAAGGATAAGAAAATATATGATTCCGGAGAAAGTTCATATAATTATGAATCTTGATATTCAAAGGAATGGGAAAAGATTGAAGAAGAAGAAGAAATGAAGCTTGATGAGCTTGAAGCTCTAATTGCAAAGAGACTACTTAAAGGATCTGGTAAGTATTGAGGAAAGTTTCCTTTGAAATTTTTTGTATGTAATAAGATTGGTCATATTGCTTCAAGATGTCCAGATAAAGACCTTAAGTAAAATCCTAATAAATTCAAGTCTAAATATCAGAAGAATTTTTATTATGTTTTCGATGAAGGCGTGACTGATGATGATTTTTAAAAGAGTGAAAATGAGATTGTGTTTATTGCTATCAAAGATGAAGATCCTAGTTTTGTGAATGAAGAAAAATCCTTCGTTTCACATGTGGATAAGAAGGATGAAAGGGTTATTGACAGTGGATGTTCACAACACATGACTAGAGATGAAAACAAATTTGTGAAATTGGAAAGGTATGATGGTGGTGTTGTCAGATTTGGTGATGACACTTCTTGTATGATCAAAGAGAAAGGTTCTATTACTCTTAATGGTAAGAATAATATTCATGATGAGATTGAAAAGAGTGAAAATGAGATTGTGTTTATGTTAGAGTATTATTTCATTTTACTCTAGTTGCTTAAGCGTCTCTTAGGTGCATTATTAATTAACTCTTAATTAATAATGTGCAACCTAGTATTTACCTTTTAGGGTTTCGTTCACCTTTATA
>MU224027.1:4201-14237 GCA_018584345.1 Thuja plicata | reverse complement strand
GATGAAAACAAATTTGTGAAATTGGAAAGGTATGATGGTGGTGTTGTCAGATTTGGTGATGACACTTCTTGTATGATCAAAGAGAAAGGTTCTATTACTCTTAATGGTAAGAATAATATTCATGATGTTCTATATGTTGAAGGTTTGAAATATAATATTTTGAGTGTTGTTCAGCTAGTTAATAAAGGTTACAACATACAATTCAAGGATGGAATGTGCAAGATTATTGGAATCTCTAGAATTGATATTTCCACATGAAGAAAGACTAAAGGTAATGTATTTCATTTGAACAATTCTTAGAGTAGATGCTTGATTTCTAAGATTGATGATAGTTGGTTGTGGCATAAGAGATTTTTTCATGTGAATTTTGATAACATTATGAAAATAACTACTACTAGAGCAGTTAGATATCTTCCTAAACTATTGAAGCTTGTTAATGTGATGTGTAAGAAATGTTAGTTGGGTAAATTGACTAAATCTAATTTTAAGAGAAAGAGTTAATCTTCAAGTGGAATTTATGGATTTGGTGCATATTGATTTATGTGGTCCTGCAAGAACAAGAAGCTATTATGGGGACATGTATTTCATTCTATTCATTGATGATTATTCTACAATGATGTGGGTTACATTTTTGAAAGAGAAGTCTAAAGCCTTTGATAAATTCAAGATTTTCAAATCTATGGTTGAGACTGAAATAGGATTGAAGTTGAAATGTATGAGATTAGATAGAGGTGGTGAGTTTAGTTCTACTAAGTTTAATACTTTTTGTGAAGAGCATGGAATAAAGAGATAAATCTCTACTCCGTGAACCTCACAATAGAATGACATTGCTGAGAGAAGAAATACAACTATTCTAAACACTGCTAGAACCTTCATGGTATAAGGAAATGTTCCACAGATATATTGCAGAGAAGTTGTTAGCACTACAATATACACATTGAATAGAGTTCAAATAAAGAAAGGAATCGAAAAGATTCCTTATGAACTTTGGTATGGTCATATTCCTGTAATGAAATATTTTAGAATGTTTGGAAGTAAATGCTATATTAGAAGAGATGAAAACCTAAGGAAATTTGATACTAGATGTGATGAGAGAATATTTCTTGGTTATTCTAGAAAAGAGCAGATTGTATATATTTTCATGAAGCCCTTGCCAAAGGATACCTTTGAGTATCTCCAAGGTAAGCTTGGGGTGATTGACCCTCCTGATCAAAGCTAGAGATGCATTAAGATGCATCATTCTTGTGTGCTTACATATTATCATTATTCTAGATTGATATTTTTGGTGGCTACTCCTTAGGGGGAGTAGTCTCTACAACAAAACCTTGTCATTAGTGCCTAAAATAGTGCCAAATTTTAGTGTATTTTTTTGTTGAAAATGAGCCTTTGGGTTGGAGAAACAGAAGAATGAACCCTTGGTTGAATGGTAGATGTGGTTTGTTGGACTATGTTTAAAGTTAATAACTGATGTTTCTGATTTTAGATAGTGGACATGGTCTTCCGAGATTGAGGACAATATGTAAGGACAATCATTACTATGTGAACATGAGACCTAGTTGGTGGAAGGACTTGATATAATGGTCATAAACATGGAACATGTTTTCCCATGCTTTAATGCACTTGCAGGAGTAGGTGTATATTCCTATAATTGTTTGGCTAAAGATTTGGATATGTTAATGTGTAAGGGACAATAAACAGAATTAATCATCCTGAGAATAGTAATTGTTTCAAGTGGAATTGTTGTGACCTTGAAGTGTGTGGGAAGTTTATATTGTAGTTTTCTTGGATGAGATGTGAACAAGTATTGTGTTGAGGGTTAGTGTGTAGGTATGAACAACAATGGAGGATTTATAGTGAATCTCCATATATGGAAGGTATTGTTAATGATGTAGTTGATCTTGAAATTGGTTGATTTGTTTAAGATGTTTTTTTATTGAATATGTCCCTAGTAAGTTGAGTTTGGTGATGGATCTTGGAGTTCAATAAGGTTGAGTGTCTCTTTGAATTTTGGTTTGATAGGATTGAGGAACTTATCATGGGTCCATATGCTATTGATTATCTTGATGAAGAAGCTAAATCTATTGCCTCTAATTTATTGATTATGGTTGGATCTCAGAATATATGAGATTGTTTGGTGTTTTAGGGTGCCTCCACATCAAGAGCTTTAAGAATGCAAAAGCTAGGGCTCACAGATAGAGCTAAAAAGTTAAACATTGTACAGAAGCATGGAAAAAGGTAAACTCAATGGTAACAATGAAAATGTGCATGTAAATTTCAAAGGAAATAGTAACTCTATCAAACACCACAGTCTCAACCTCCAAACCCTAGTTCTCCTCATACCTTGGCGATAGGTACTACAAAAGAAAGGTAAAGTGATAAAATGAAAAATATTTTTTCTTCTATTTTTTTTTAGGGTTTTATGCCCTAGCCCCAATGAAGTCAAGGAAATGTTTTCCATGTAATTTTTTAAATCTTTTTCCATGCAAATGCCTGTGAATTATATGTGTAGAAAAAATGATATATTTTATAATATTGTATTGTACTTTTTATTTATTAACTAATATTATTGTATTACAATAAAGATAAATTACAAGATTAAGTTACAAATATCATTTCTTGTTAAAGTTCTTTTTTCATTACTTTAGTGTAATTAATATTTACTAATTGATGTATTATAAATCAATTGGTAAATATTAACTTTTAAAATGCAATAAGGTTTTTGAGAAGATCACATGCAAGGATAGGCTTAGATTTTTTAGGAGTGGACTTCTATTTCTAGAGGGAGAATTTGATTCCTGCATGTGCTTATTTGGGGAAGAAGGATATTTTTCTTTTTAGGATTTGAGAGGTGCATGGAGGGGGACTTTTTTAGTTTTGGTGCAGTTTGGGGTCTAGTTCAGTTCTTTTCCAATAATATATCAGTTAACAGGGTCTTTCGAGCAGTTATCTACATGTTACTCCTAGAATTGCACTCCTATTTTGGAGGGATTTCTTCCTGCATTTGACCCATGAGTTTTACATGATTTTGAGGTAGTTTAGAGATATTTGTGATTGATTTGGAGTGTCACATGAGTTATACTTTTCTATAAGAGAGTTTTGAGGTGGTCAACTACATTTTTCAAGCAGTTTGACCCCTCCTTTCACTTCAGTTCTATTCATGCTCGACCCTTAGGGGTTTTGAGTTATATACTCATTCTTAAACACTTTTTAGGGGATTCTGTTTGTTTTGGCAAACTTTTTGCATCTTGTAAATTATGGCAGATTGCATTGGACACTTGATGATTTGTAGTAGATTTCCTTGTTATTAATATACATAGAATCATTCAAAGTGGAGATCTTTGATTGTGTCTTTCATTTTGATGTTGAAACTGTGAAAATATTATTGTTTTCCTTTTCAAACATTAGGATACTAGGACCTATCATAAAATTTTATTTTTTGAGGTGTTTAATTGGGTTTGTGGGTTTGAAGTGTCTTTTATGAGTAATCTTGTAAAGTTATTAGCTGCAAGTTTAATTATTATATTGCTACATCACCCGTTAGGTTTTAGTTTTCCATTTCACAAGCATATCCTTTTACCCCTTTCCTCGTTCAAGTTAATTTTAGATCAATACCATTAAGGAAACAACCTTGTAACCCCATAGATTCACTCTTTCCATACAATACCCACAACTTGAGGGTGTTTCCATGTTCCAATATGATAGCTAGATTTCACAACTATTATAGGCACAATGCTGATTGACAATAATTATATTATGAGTTTATCCTCAGCTTGAAGCTGAACTAATTTGACATGTGGGTGTTCCAGGGTAGAGAGGGAGGCTCTGCACATGATAGACTAGGGGCTTAGAAGGTGGTAGATCCCCAACATAGGATTTCTTTAGCTCCTAAACCCATGGTTCACATCATGGTCCTAGTGAACCTGAAGGAGTCTATGGAGTTACATACTCTTCAGGTAGCTACACCATTGACTGATTTCATTGTTTATCATGGCACATAGTTAGTTAGACTAGAGGATGTATCAGCACAAGCGCCACCTGCCTCATTATGAGATGCATAGTTTGGCTTAGCCCAACACATTGATCATATGTGTTCTAGCTGCATGAATATATGTTTTGGGGTAGATGCTACCATGAATGAGGATGGTTCCATATCCCATTTGTCTATAGATTTCTAGTGTAGATGTCATGCTTCCACTATAGAGGATGTGGCCCTAACTGATGACTCGATGAAATCTGTTTCTTTCGGTGGAGATAAGGTATAGGTGTGTTTATGACCTATTATTTATTAATGACTTAAATCTTATAAATGTAAATATTTTTTTATCAATAGAATAATTTAAACTGATATATGAATAATATGCATTCCAGGGTGTAGAAGATGGTACGAGTACACCATGTAGTATTCATTCCACTCCACATGCACATGTAGCTTTGACACCAGAGGTAAATATTTTTAATATGTTAAAAATAGAATAATACCTTGATTTAAAAATATTTTTTGTAAATATTTAGTAAATCTCTAATGTATAATTATTTGGTGTTTTATAGGGGTTGCCAGGGGTTCAAATGTCCCAAGTTTATGATGTCATGCTTCGGCCATTGACTTTGGCCTAGAAATATTTGTTCTATCAAATTTTGCACAACTCTTATTTACAATTTTTATTGAACCCATGTGATTCATTTATATTTAGATTTAAATTTGATTTATATTTAATATTATATATTCGTATATCTTATGTTAATTTTGTTTCTCTTAGGTTACCCCACCTGGCTCCAGGATATCTCATGCATGAAAGGCGTCTTCCAACACACCAAAATAGAAAAAGAAATCCTCGCATATACCTAAATGCCAAAAGGTAATTTAGCACAATTTAAATTTATTTGTTGAAATGTATTATGATTAAAAATGTACATGTAGATTGATTTAAATTCTTTTTTGTTTGTTCTATATACACTAGAAAAAATTGGGCTTTACAGAATTGATGAATGCACTTGATGTCGCAGAGGTTCGGGAGAGGGAATAGATAACATTTTTATCTTCATTGTTCATCTTCTGTTCTTATTTGAAACCCTCTTCTCAACTCCTCTTGGATTGCATTCTTATTCGTTCAAAATCTCTAAATCCTTCCTCTATGACTATAACATTTGTTATTATTTTTCAAATAGGAAATGGTCATAGCTTCTTCATCAGAGATGATGCCTCCTAAGAGTATAGGAGAACCATCTAAGGCTCTAGCATGAATTTTTTCTAAATATGTTAAATATATGTGTTTAGATATAAGTTCATGCATTTTTAGTTTTTTACTGTTTGTCAACAACTTTGGGTTATTAACTTGTAATAATTGTCTTTTACCTATTACAGCCCCTTTTGTGACTTCCCATAGTTCCTCTAACATTCCATTTCATTAGGATTATTGATTGTCGAAGAGGGGGTCCAACACAACAGAGGGAAGAGGTATGTTTGTCTTCTTACTTGGAACCTTCTTGTCAACTCTTGTTGGATTGCATTCTTGTTTGTTTGAAAGCCCTAATTCCTTCCTCTATGACTATAACATCTCTTATCATTTACCATATAGGAAATGATTGTATCTTCTTTATCAGTGACTATGCCTCCTATGAAAATAGGAGAACCATCTAAGGCTCTGGTACATTTTTTATTAGTCCATGCATTTTTAGTTTTTTAGTATTTCTCGACATATATGTTATTAACTTGTATTAATTTCTTTTTACCTGTTACAACCCCCTTCTTGACTTCCCACAGATCCTCTACCTTTCCTTTTTGTAAGGAGTCTTGATCATCCAAGAAGGGTTCCATTAGCTTTACTACATAGTCAGAGAGCAGGAGAAAGACATGAGGTAATCAACAATTCAATCACAAACAAATTACAGTTCAATATTTATTTATTTTAAGAACTCTAATCTATTTTTTGACAAAAGATATCTGATTTGGCATTTGAATTATTGTTGTGTACTATTTCAAAGAGGCTCTATTTTGATGATCCACCATTGTCATAGAAATTGATAGAGATATATAGTTCTAGTTGTGGTCATTGAAGGACCAATTTATGTATATATTTGACATTTGTATTGTATATATCGACCTTGACATGACACATGCCATATTTTGAAACTCTATTATTGACTTAGAATTTATGCCATTTTTGTATATGTACACAATTATTGTTGATTTTCATATATATAAAAGTTGATATCCATTCCAATTTTTTCATTAATGCATATATTTGTACTTCAAAACATAAATATTTGCAATTGAAATGTGATCCAATTTGTTCATTGTGTGTATGTCTTGATACTTTGAAACATAAATATTTACAATTTAAATGTGATCCAATTTATTCATTTTATGCAAGTCTTATGGTGTATACTTTTAAATTATTATTTAATATAATAAAATGAAAACATGTTTATTATTGGATTCATATTGTCCCTTTCAGAAAAATTTGTCAAGTTGCAAGAAAAGTTGTCAAGCAACGTTTCTTGCAACCAAATTTCCATTAATGGTCATAAACTTGTCTATATTGGTGTTGAAAGTACTCATTTGGATGTAATAAGGCATAACAAGGCCATTTGTCCAGATATAAGGTTAGTTGTTGATGTAGAGAACTCTAAAAAAGGTTTACAAATCAGTAAAGACACATTGAAACATGGACACATGTTTGAGACTTACAATGGATTCCAAGGTCAATTCACCAAAACAACATGAGAATATACCTAACATGGTTACAAAAAAATACTCAAGGAAAAAATACACTAACCATGAGACCATAGATCTTAGGAACTTTTTCACATTAGGAGACACCAAAAAACTTTTCCAATACTTGTCATTCACTTGGAAACACAATTAAGACTACTTCCTTCAATGAGGAAAATTAGACCTACTACCCCTTTGCACCTAGGCTTAGGCATTCAACTCTGAATCACAGACCTTGGAAACCATTGGACAACCTCTTTGGACACCTTTTGACATGTTACAACATGTACTCAAAGATGACACTATGATCATTTGAAACCACTGATCAAAGGTTGATAGTTATAGGACGCTTAAGGCCTAATTATGACACTTTTGCACAATATTTACCTCCAAATTACATTACCCAACCAAGAAAATAGTGAGGAAAGGTGGAAATAAGATTATGACCATCAAATACACCGGCCTCCAATGCCAAAATCTCTCAAATTTACAAAAGGACTCAATTCAACAGTCACAATCATAAGAAATAAGAAAGTTACATGGTACTTGCAGGCCTAGGACATCAAGCCATTTCTTCCAAACATCATAACTAAATCCAAAAAAAAAAGGATCTTATAGAGGAAACTCAGTACTATCATTCCTCACATTAATGCAATTTTCTAACAATGAACAAGGGAGATATTACCAAATTTCTATCAAAACCCTTGTTGCACTCAGTGTAAAGTTGCCAAGTAGCCCGTATCACATTTTGTTTGTTATGGGAATGACCAAACACCGTGATCATGTATGAATGGGTGGGTTTACCCTAGGTATGGTCCCACTTTTCCTCTTGACATGCCAGACCACTTAGCGACATTCCCTGCCCATGATGTCCCTTGTGTGCCCTAAGTGCATAAATTCGTCAAATTTTGATGAAATGTTTCTTAGAAATCATGGTACCTATAATGATCTATTTGAACCTATTGGATCATGTTAGGACCTTCTATAATAAACTACCTTTGTTTTTGAATACTCAAACTCATTTTTGTAGGGCAACATTTTTTCTATTCATGCAAACATTGGCAGATGCATTCACTGTAAAGTTGCCAAGTAGCCCATATTGCGTTTTGTTTTTCATGGGCACAAACCAGCACCATGATCAGATTTGGTTGAGTGGGATTAACCTAGGAATGGTCCCACTTTTCCTCTTGAACCACCAGAATTATCAACAACATACCTTACCGGCAATGTCCGTTGTGTTCCCTAAGTGCATAAAACCATTGAACTTTGACAAATTGTTTCTTGCAAAAAATGGTGCCTACCTACGATCCATTTGAACCTATAGGATCATGTTAGGTCCCTCTAAAATAAACTATATCATTTTTTCAAGAACCAAATTCATTTTTATAGGGAAGCAATTTTTTTGTTCATGCATAAATTGTCAAATGCACTTAGTGCAAAGTTTCCAAGTAGCCCATATTGTGTTTTTTTTGTCATGGGCACAAATAGACACTGCAATCATGTCCAAATGTGTGGTTTTATCTTAGGTATGGTCCCACTTTTCCTCTTCACATGTCAGAATGATCAAAGAAATACCCTACTAGTGATGTCCCTTGTCTGCCCTAACTGCATAAAATTGTCGAACTTCAATGATGAACTATTTCTTGCAAACCATGGTACCTATGCACAATCTATTTGAACCTACAGGGTTGTGTTAGGCCCCTCTACAATATCCTATCTTAGTTTTTGAAGTCTCATATTTATTTTTGTAGGGAAACAATTTTTATTTTCATGCAAAAATTGTCAAATGCACTCAATGCAAAGTTGCCAAATAGTCCATATCGTGTTCTGTTTGTCATGGGTTGGTATCTATCTTATCTAATTTATAACATAATGTGCTTCTCCTTTTGTGGATGTTATTCTATTTCCTTTTTTTTATTATCCAACACTTTATATGTATTCCCCATCAGCTCTCATGTTAGCTAGTCTATATGCAATAGTATTTCCTTCTCTATATATACGGTTGATAATATATTTTTTGAAATATTTTAATATTTCCAATGCCCTCTCCACAAGAGTATTCAATTTAAAATTTGGTGTGGAACCTTTTCTAATAGTATTAACCACTATATATGAGTCACCTTCAATTTCTAGTTTTTTAACTTGTAAGTCTTTACTTAGTAATAATATTTCTATTAGAGCTCTCAGTTTTGCGTAATTGTTAGATTCAATGCCAACTGGTAATTGTTAGCCCCTACCTTTTGAGTCTCAGCTTCTCATCCCAATGTGTTATGGTTTCATTCTTTTTTGATTAGATAGTAATCTATTATTAGTTATTTCAACTATGGATGTTTCTATCTTTTTATATAGTTGTTCCCATCCCTTTTTTGTTCTCGAAATATTATTTTGTTTCTTTCCTTCCATACTTCCCATAATAGAATTGATGGGGATATTGTCAATATATTGTTGTATAAATATTTTGGGTTGCTCTTTGGCCAACATTAAAATAGATCCAACAATTTATTGGGCATCATTATTGTCCACCCTAGATTATTTTGTAACCAATATCCAACAATTGTTGGTAAATGGGCAATTTAGAAATAAATGATTAGTAGTTTCTCCTTCCTTCTCACATTAGGAGCATCTTGTGGGTCCTTCAAACCCTATTTTGATAAGCCAATCTATGGTGAATATCCTTTTTTGGAGGTCCTCCCAGACATACAAGCCTACTTTTGGCATACAATGTTGTCTCCAAGGCAATTCTAGAGGGATTGTAGTTGTATGAGTTAATTTTGGCCTTTTAAATCAACCACACACTTCAACATAGTCCTTCTTCACCAGGTGCAAACAAGACTGAATATGAGTTATTCATCCTGCTTGTCTGGGTGATTCGACCTATTGCCTTCTATCTAGATGGGGTTTTGAAATTTGCTCTCAGGATGAGGGCCTCACAACTATGAACCATCTAAGAATGAAGGATTTAATAATGATAACAATGCAATGCAAAGATTATGCTAATGAATTGAAATATGAGATATCATCTAAACATGAATGCTAAATGCCATTAATCTAGAAATTGAAGCTATCTATTTGCAAAATGCAATTACTCTATATGATATTAAGAAAGTGAGACAACAATTCAGTATAATAACCATGCAATTTTGAGTAAAGTTTTCAGGGGATTTGAATGAAGAAAGAGGGTTCTTTTATAAACCCTAAGAAGATCATAATAGAAACTTTCCTGTTTTGAAATAAAACAACTAGAAAAGCCAGTTAAAATAGAAAGCTTTATTGAAAAGAATTCAATAAATTGTTTTCTTCCTGTTTTAACTGTTTTATCTCTTT
>MU224026.1:2072696-2100894 GCA_018584345.1 Thuja plicata | reverse complement strand
CCATCCGGACCCACAGGTCCAAATCCGGACCCTGCCCGGATCCAACACGGACCGGGTGGAGAATCCGGACCCGGACCGGACCCGGACCCGGATCCGAGGCCTAACAGGCGAATCCGGTAACTTAGGTGGCAAAACACACTTCCCAAAGATGCACCACAAATAAATAAATATTTATTTATATAATTGAAATATTACTTTCTTGTGCAAGGTGTACAATACCCTATTCCTAACAGATTCAGACTGACTTTGTTTGGCCACAAGATCTGAATTTTCTTCTGTCAGACTTACATATTAGTGTTGGAATTTACATTGTTCACTTAAGATCAGCTTTCTGTTTTGATAGCATCTTGCATCCTTAATGAGCATGTTTTTCTTTGTGCTGGCGACTAGTGGTGGCACTGAAATTTCTATTGTTAAAAGACTGCATTTTATGTCGGTAGCAGCCCTGAAGGCTGCTCAGCTTGTCATCTATGATGTCTGATATCTGGAATTCAGTGTGTTTGGAGTTCAACTTTTTAACGCCTTGCCTTCTAGTTTTGGAATAGCTAAGGTGTCTCCTATAATGCACTGAAAATCTCCTCTCAAAGCTGCTTTTGTTTTTGAAAACTCAAGAAATTCGAATTACTACCAAATGGCAATCTTTTTTTTTTCTTTTTTAGTTTTGGGTTCAGCCAAGAAAATCATTGTTCCAGGTCTTGGATTATGTGGAATATTTCACATTCTGCGAATAGATGAATCTGATCATTTTTTGATAAAATCAGGCAGTCCCAATTTATAATTTCCTCTGATATTTTTGGAAAGTCCAGAATTGCAGATCTATTTTCTATTCCTGTTGTAATTTTATATCCTTTTAGTTTTATCTACAGAATATATTTCTTTTATAAAAACACATTTGAAGACCATTTATTATCTTATGTCGCTCTATAAATGTTCTTATTTCTAGTCTTCTGCAATTTTTTTATCAATAGAATATATTTCTCCATTTGATATAGCATTTGTAATCTTATGTCACTCCATAAATGTTCTTAATCTCAAGGGGAACAGAAGGCAGATAATTGAAATGATCTCAAGTCATTACATCCTTTAGGAGAAATATGTCTTTCATGGATATCATTGTACTCAACATCCACTTTTAAGGCTGAGAACTCTCTTTTGATGGAATTGTTCCACATTTAAAATTAGATTTCGGAGATTGCTTTAATCCTGGACCAACATTGTGAGTGAAGTGAAAGAAATGGTTCTTCAAGGACATCTGTTTTGTTTTTGCAAAATGTAGAGGAGCAAGATTTTGGTATAGAAGAATGGTGCTGTTAATGCAAGTAAGCTCAAATGAGATTGAATGTTTAATGATATGGTGTATTGAAAGGTTCTGCAAACTGCTGCACTTGTGATTCAGGCAAGCAGGTGAGGTTATGAACTGCTACAGATTTATGTAGTCCTGAAGGGATGCGAACAATGGAAAAATAAAATTTGAAAATTTGAAAGCAGCCTTCGAGTTAGCTTTGTGACAAAATTTGAATCTGATGTTCAAGCGGAAAGAAAATCTCTCTTCTAATTTGTTATCTACTGCAGATTAAATGGAACACCCATGCCTCATACTTGCAGCTAACTCAGTCTTACTCACAATATTGTGCCGACTCTGATGCTTATTTTAAACCATTGATTTCCATTGATGTTGTTCCTTCATGTACAGATGAAGCCTCATTAATGAGGATGTTATCTTTAATCCTGATTCCTTAAATCATTCCAAGAATATCTTGCTGAGTTGATTGATGGATATTTCTCACCACAAATTCAAATGGATCGAAGAATTCATATGAAGACTCCTGCACAATAATGCATACATGTACAAATTTGCTCTTGTTTTTTTTTATAGTTCCACAGAGTTTCTTGACGGGAGATGGGGGAACGTGGGAATGGGTTTTAGGTACGGGGGACCAAGGGCCTAAGTCTGAGGATGGTGGGGGACGACATTGGGAGAGGGTGGTATTGGTATACATATAGTACTTGAAAAAAATAGCGATAAAAAGATGTATATGAATTGCAAATTTGAATTTACAAGTGAAAATTTTACTGCTAAGCCTTGAAGTAATCAACATTTCGAATTCAAAATTTATTTTTCTTCAAGTTTTTATAGTGATGATTACAATGAGAACAATTAATATATCATGTCAAAATAGCAAAATGTCAATATGGAATGAAGTGAGCCCTTTAATTAAACCCAAAGTCAAACTCCTCATCACTAACTATTGGACTCTCCACACGGGCAAGCTCTACTAAACTAATACCAACCAACCCTATTTGTATAATTGAAGCATCCTCATCAATTTATGTTGGCTCCTTTGGCTTTACATCGCTCTGTGTTGTTGAACTCCCTTTGTATAAAATTATCTTGTTGCAAATGAGACGTAAAGTACTATGTATAACCACAAGTTTCTCTACTCTACTAGAGGTAAGTTTGTTCATCTTAAGAGAGTGGATGAAGTTATAAGTAGAGTAATTCCTCTCACCAGTTGAAGAACTAGAAACCTAAGATAGTAATTAAATGTTTAGAGCGCTAGTCAAATCAATCTTTGGCAATTCCACAATAAAATTGGGTGCTCTTGTGCCATAGTTGTCACATCGATTAAATAACCCTTAAGAGTGGCAAATTTTGTCCGTTCAATAGGAATAATGTTGGCCTCTACAAGATCATGTATCTTTGCAATACCCTTACAGAATGTTGTCTTCACCTTAGCATCATGTATCAGTGTAATTCTACCATGCCTTTTCTTATACCACTTGGGATTTAATGCATAAGAACCTATGTACAAGGAAGTGTTGAGCTTCTTCCTTCTCAAATGAATGACTGATTGAATGTGATTGTAGAGTGCTAATATGGGGTCCTCTCATGCAACAACCCTCATTTGGTCAAGCATAGTATTAATGCACTCATACATCTCTCCAAGGCTAGGTGCACCGCTATCCTCATATCTAATGACCTAGAAAATTGGAGTAATGACAAAGACTATATATCTCACACCATCTCTACTTTAGCCCCCCACCCATTAACTATAACTCTCTCCTAAGATTCTTGAGGGTGATAATCTTATTATGAGTTGGATGGGAAAAACGTCACCTTCTCCACATCCTTCACCCTCCCCCTGCTTTGTCTTAGAGTTGGGCCATCAATTCCATTATGTTGTCATAACCATTATTTGTAATGCCTCTTGCAACCCAAGCATCCTCTCCAAGAGAATGAAATAGGATGTATATCTAGTCTAGACATGTTTCAATAACTCATTTGAGAAGCACTTGAAGAGTGTTGCAGATAAACATCTACACATCTCTAGCATCATTGGTCTCTACTTTGATCCAATCAATTTTTCCCATGTCCTCGAGTGCATAATCCATGACATACACACAAGAAAGAGCCCACCAAATATGTCTATGAGCTACATTATTCAATTTTTTTGAAACTTTGCACATTTGGGCCACATTTGTCACTACTTGGACCACATTTTGTGCCTTAACCTCCTCAATAGCATTTTGAGGATATGAAATTGGAATTTGGCATCTTTGCAATGCCCTAAACAATCACCCATTTTAAGAAAATATGAGCCATTTGTACATGTAAACATGGTATTGATGAGTGGATAATGCGTAATGTTTTTCCACCCATCCATGATTATATTGCATTCACTTGCCACTCAACATTCCTTCATTTTTCGCCATTAACACGTTTATCTTAGAATAGTTGTTATCCAAGATTGTGGTCCTCAATTTTGTCTTCCTTGACACATATGATGAATCTCCCCCTTGAGACCATCACCATCATCTCCTCATAATAAGGAGATCAGGTCACGTGGAATGGAATGCCATTGGCCAAGGACTTGCTAATGGCATCATCTATTGGGTTACTAGCATCATTTGCCAACTTTTGTTTCCCTCTCCCCTCTACTACATGAGCTCTTAAGAGCCTAACATATGTACAACTTGTCTTTAAAAAGTAGAAGTATAATTGTGTGGCTAGCCTTGATGACCTTGCAACCTATGAGCCAAAGAAGCAAATATAGATCTAGTTGCATTGTCTTCACTGACACCCCATACCCTATATTTGTCAACTCTATGTTTCGAGTTTGTCAATTTTCCCAAAAACTTACATGCTTTTGCCCCTTTTACTCTGCTATGAAGGAGGCAACATTAACTTTGGTAACGCTACCAACGAATTCAAGTATACAAAAGTGGCACTTCCACAACCTTGTGCCCTAGATGTTTCAGGCTTGCTCGATAATTTTGTTACAAATTGTTCCAAAGGAGATTTAAGATTAAAGGGTTCCTTAGCTTACTCTACCAACAATTTGATGACAATAATTTGCCATTAGTATGCAAACAACACTTTCGATAAGCCTACACTGAAAGACAGGACAGAGCAAACCGAAGATCAGATACAAGAGCAAACCGAAGATGACTAAGTACAAAGAAGACTGATAACACAACTTATTGTGTAAACCAAAATTGTAAATCAGAAAGATAAAGAGGAACCCAACATGCAGGATACAGTGCAGACCGATGAGACAGTTTAAGTGCAACCGGCAAAACAAAATCGAAGGACAGTCAGTGCATAACCGACTGACAGAAACCAAAAGTTAGTTGCAGCCTGCAAAAAGTGGATCTGACTTCCACGTCAGATAAAGCAAGCTTATTCTATTTATAGGATATTTATTTCTTTTAAATCCATTTCTTTAGGGACAAGAAACATGAATGTAAGTGCTTTAATCAGTCTAACTGATTTAAAACACATAGACTAAGAGATCTAGGTACAAGTTGTAAACCTGATCTTAGAGTTAACATCATTTTTATCAAAACTTGATGATGTCAATCCATTTTATAAATAGATGATGCAATCATTCATTATACATGTATGTGATGATGAAAAGAGAGAGGAGAACATGAATGAAGCATACGAGCACATCTATGGATTAGATTGAGAGTTTCAAGAACAAGAACAACAAAAGGTGAATTTGGTTAGCAGAACCAAGAACAGAGGATACCGAGAATCAGAGGTATTATTCAATCACAATTAGGTGATAATCTTTTTCATGTAAACTAAATTGGATCTGTATCAGCAATAGGAGATTGCATTTACCATGTCAATTTGTAATTTGCTATCATTCTAACAAGTGGAGCAAAGTGTAAAAATCCTTTCAAGGAAGGTGGATTTAACAGTCCAACAACAAATCTCTTAACCGAGTGCACACTTAACAGTGTTGCTAAAGCTCTTAATAAAGTAGACTTTAACAGGTCTCCACCGATACTCTTAACATGGTAGATCATCAGAAGTTATCAAATTGTAAGCCTTAACCGGCCCCTTCCAATTTGCAGATAGTGAGGATTTTGTGGGTGCCATCTCCACAATAGTTTTTACTTCATAACAGTAGTTTTCTGCGATATGATATCTTGTGTTATGTGTCAATTACTTTCATGAATGTTTCTATGAATGTTCACATGTATGGTAATGTTATGAATTGATATAACTCACATCAAGATAGTATAGATCAGATTGAATGGATATACAATTGATTACAAAGTTTAATTGATTAAAAGATACAAAAGTTTTTAGAGGTACTGATTCACCCCTCCCCTCTCAGTACATACTTCCCATTAATCCCAACAATTGGTATCAGAGCTAAGTCTCTTCTTGGAAAGCTTAAAGGCTTAAGAGAAAAGATCATACAATGGAGAAGTACAAACTTGATAAAAATATTGAGAATAAGAAGCTTGAAATTCAAATGTTCTATGAACAGTATAAAGAAGCTAGAATCAACATGAGACAGTTGCTGGATGAAAGAAAGAATATGGCATCTCGTTGTAATGAGACAAATTATCATGAGGAAGAGATTCCAGATTTTTTTGAGTCTTCAGGATCAACTACAAGCAAAGTATCAGATACATCAGAAGAAAACACCACAAGCCTAACTGAAATCAATGTATATCTGGCTGGACAAGTTAAATCTCTGCAAATCGGTTAAGAGACACAGATGGTAAGGATGATTGATGTCATGAACAATGATAGACAAGCTGAGTAAGAAAGAACACTAGTTATTGATGATAGAAGAAAGATCACAGAAAAACTACAAGAAAAGAGTCTGAAATACAAAGACTTACATAGCATCACCATGAGATTACAAATCAGATTATTCTTATGAGTCAAGAAGCAAACAGAATAAATGTTGAACTCATTGAAAGAATATAAGCTATTGGTGAACTGAGGGATGAGAATGAAAAGTTGAAACATGAAATAAGAATTCAGCAACAACATAATGAAATTATCAAGAAAGCTTAAGAAAGCAATAAAAGAATGGATGATTTTCTTGAAGGACAACGAAGAGTCAACAACAACAATGGTCTAGGTTTTACCGAGAATGGAGAATCATCAAATCAAATTGATCTAAAGAATGTCTATGAAAATCCAAGACTAAGAAAGCTGACATGCAATCACTGTGGAAAGCAAGGCCATACATCAAATGTATGCAGAGGCAAAATGAAAGGTATTCCTAAATCTACATCTTCATTCATAGGATTCTGTTATAAATGTAACAAGAAAGGACATAAAGCATATGAATGTAAGTCTGAGATGAAACAACCAAAGAAGGAAATCTACATGGACAAATACTATCTTACTTGCAAAATGAATGGGCACACAACTCTTGAATGCTGGAAAAAAGAAAAGGAAAGCATGGAAGCCTAAGGGTCAAGAAACTCCCTATCAATCGAAGAAAGTCGGTACCAGTATGTATGGGACTACAATACTTGGACAAATTGTACAACATGTGGAAGATATGGTCACATTGCTGCAAACTGTATGAGACAGTGGACTAGAAAGTCTAGAGGCTGGACTAACCCCGGAATGACATGCTTACACTGTCATAAAGTTGGTCATCTCAAGAAAGACTACAGAGACCGAATGACAGAGGCAAGCACATATCCCAATGGAAACACCATTGGAGATATCCGGAGAGCTAGAGACAAAATGTGGAGAAAAGCTTCAAACAATGATGAAGCTGGACCAAACAATGCAAATGGTGACACCCCATCCAATGGATCCGGTGACATCACCACCCCCACCTAAGCAGAACAAGTATGGAACTGTTTTACCCAAGCCATTATTTCACATCAGTTCCATAATATATATTGATATAATACCAAATTAGCATAAGTAAAGATGCATCATGGTATTACTTGTTAAAATCTGTGATAACTATGCTTTCGGGCATATATACCAAAACCCGTCAGTATACACTCAAAGCCAAGACTGTTTACACTTACCGAGAAGTGTCGGTTAAAAGAAAAGTTGCTAAGTATAAACTAAGCCTCATCGGTAAACAAGCAAGTGAACAAGTTGTCTGCGACACCGAAACCCGTTGGTAAAAAGAAAATAGAATAACGATTGCTCTGAAACGTTATAATGTTACCGAGGGAAAGTGAAGTCTTCATCGACGAACTCCGTCTTCATACACCGAGGAGTTGGTAAGCATTTATGATACGCATTTTAGGGCAACAACTATGAATAGGGCAATGGGACAACTCATTTGTCACGACAACCAGAGCAGAGCGACCAAGGCAGTTTTTGAGCTGAAAAGAAACTAAGTTACATAGAAACCACGACTCAACCACCAACACTTCTAGCAGATCAGAAATCTTTGCAAGCACAAAACAGTAAGTTCTACAGAACCGACAACTCTGTTTTCATGCATTTCGTAGGAAGCCCTAAATTACTGAAAATGGCCTCAACATCAAGAACCTTGAAATCCAAGAACACAAAGAAGGATGAGTTCAAACTCATAAAGAACACGACATGTGAGGAACCTAACTACAAGATTCATCCTGAGGTTGCCGCACAACCCGATGACGCTGGAGCATTTTCACACATACCAGCTAGGGTTTTACTCGTGGAAGACGTTTGATCTTTCATACATTGCAAGATTGCAGAAATAGGAACTTCAGAAGTTGAAGAAGCTTATAATAAGCTATGCAACGAAGATGGGACACTGATAGACGAGCACAAGATTATTGAAGTAAAAGGGCTCACCAATGCCCTAATGTTCCCGAAGGACTTCAAAACCGAATGGATTCGGTTAGTGCTAAGCCAAATGCATAACAACAAGCTATGGGTTGATGAACCGAAGGTGATAACCCGAGATGTCATCCATGCGGTCACCGGTTAACCCGTAACAGAGAAAGTAAAGGCACTCAAGCATCCACTGAAGGACGAGACCAAAAAGATGACATGAGCCAAATGGGATGGCAGAGGACTAAAAGTCACCACAATAACCGATGATGAGATCAAGTTCGGTGCATGTGTTCTAGGATACAATTTCTTCCAAGCAAGCAGATTGAACAACATAGCATCAGGTGCAGTAGACACAGCCTACAAAATTGTGAAGAAATGAACACAATTGGACCTATCAAAACTACTCCTGAATCAGTTGAAAGATAATTTAAAGACTATCAGGAATGCGAAGTCAAACACATGTAAGTTTGGCTCACTCATAACGTGTATCTTTTATTTTCAAGAAACATTCCCATTAGTAGATGTGAAATGGGACAACACCAAACCGGTCACCATGCAGATCAGTGAGCACATAGCTACACTAGGAGATAACTTTGAGACAATCATGGATGAATACTTCAATGTATTCAAAGACCGAATGCAAAAGAGGGTAAGGATCCTTGAGCAACTCATTGAAAAATATAAAGATGAGATATGCTTCATGGTTGATACAGACAATACATATATCAAACCCGCTGTACCAAGGACAACATGGTTACAACCATTGGAATATGAAATAAACATTGATCTTGCAAGTAAGGAAATTGATGCCTTGATCAATGAACCACTAGATAAGAAACAACCCAGGTTTGGTACATATGAAGAGGCCAAGATAAGAATAAAATTTGTCCTAGTTGTTAAGAAAATTGTCAAGAAAAAGGACAAGATGGTAAAGAATCTCAAGAAGATTCTGTCAACAACCGAGGAAGAAATTGAACAGGATGAACAAGTTGAACAAGAGGAAGAAACCAAAGAATAGTTATCTGTCGGTAAAACTGAGGAAAATGATGACTCCGAAGAAACAGAGTCAGATTCATCACCTCCTCCACCAACCAAGAAACCAAGGACAACAGCTGCTTCTAGGACAAGAAGCCAAACATCAAAGGATTCTACTCCTTCACCATTGAAGAAAGGAAAGGTCAGGACTTACAAGAGGAAAGTTCCCACACCGAAGAGAGGGCAAAATAAAAAAAGGAAGGAAGCTCATCAGAACTCGAGAGGATATAGAAGATACCGAGAAAGATGAAGCCATAGAGGCAGAAAGTGTCAAGGTAAAAGAACCTAAATCTATTGATGACATTTGTGTATATATTGCAAATTCTGGATCTATTACAAATTCAAACATTAGAAGATGGCTGAAACTAAATCCAGAAGATCAAAATAAAATTGAGGACGCCATCATAGCAAAAATGTACAACTTCAAATATGTACCAGTACAATTTGAAGGTAGTTTGGTACCAAGGGAACTCTTGGACAGACTATATTCTAGATGGACATTTGCTTTGAAGAATGAGAAAGAAATACGAGAAAGAGTACTTATTGCTCTCATGCCATGTGAATCAAAGAAGGTAGAAATAGATGAAATGATGGAGAAGTACAAAAAGGAGTTCTCACCAAAGCTGAGAGCATATAAATTTCTTGAAGGCAGGCTAATAGAGCTTGAAAAGGAAAGCCATAAGAAATGGTGCAAGATAATGAATAGACCCATTGAGGAGGTAAGCCCCGACAAAGACCTTCAACAACAAGATATTGACAAGGCAACTCAAGATGACACATCCATTGAGTTAGACAAAGAAGAAGATGATACAACCGGCAACAAGAATGCAGATGTTGCAGATGAATCATGGGAAGACACCACAAATGACAACATTGTGGATACTAATGTCATTGACATTATCGATGACCCAACAGAGGAAGTGAATAAAGATGAAGATGTCACTGTCACAAAGGACAAAACTGATGAGCAGGACACAACATTTGATACTGCACAAGTGAACATTCCAGGCAATATGCTAATATTGATGCAGGCTATCAATATTATGCAAGAAAAGGACAAGTCACCAGAAAAGGATACTCCCAAGGATCCAGGGGAAGAGGCAAACAAAGACAACACCGATGGTCAGCAAGACATCAGAGCCACTCAAGATGTAACTGACACTGATAAGGTTACTGAAGGAGATAAAGAAAAGGATGCAGATACACAAGACAAGAATGCAGAAACAAAGACTGATGAAGCAAAAGACACCAATGAAGGAGACAAACCTAAAGATGGTACTCCTGAGGAAACTGACAAAGGTGCTATCGACGATGTGAAGGTGAATGTGGAGATGTCTGCAGACACCGGACAAGCTGAAACCAACACCAAGCAGCAGAAAGAAGCACAACATGTCACTTCATCAAGCACAACTGAGAAAGCAGAAAAATTAGCAATAGTTCTACATTCTAGTGATTCACAGAAGAAGAAGAAGAAGAAATCAAAGAAGAATAAGATGGAAGTCACATTGGATGAACTTATTGAAATACCGAAGTGTGGCCTATCTACACTTGACTTTGAAGCACTACAAGAATATGGATAAATATGCCAAAGAAAGGCATTGCAAGAGAAACTGAAGAAACAACACATGGACTCCATGGTACTGGAGACAACTAGGGACATCTTACAACAGATTGTACCCAATGTTGATATTGATCAAAACAAACCAATACTTGATCAATTAGCTACTCTAACCGAAGCAATAACAACTCAGAATATTGATGCTGAGAAGGCAATAGAGGAAAGAGCAGAAATGAAGTACCAACAAAAGCTCATTGAAAACATCAGCCAAGAAGTGGCGGTCAATAAGGTAAAGTTATCAGAATTCATCACTGAATTAGATCCAATAATATCTGAATCTATAACCTTAATTCAAAAATTGAGCACAATAGAAAAGTTCACTAAAGAGAATAGTGACAACATAGCAAAGCTAGACGCAGATCTAGCAAACGGTGCTAGTAGCCTAACCATTGATGCAGAAAATGCAGTTAAATTGCATTATGAGAAGATCATAGAGATTAAAAGGTTAAGGCAAGAGCTATGGGAGGAAAAAACACACTTTAGGGAAGAAGTAACCGAGCTCCAAGTTCAACTTCTACCAAACCTTACACTGCTCCAACAACATATCAGTTCAACAAGGCAACTGATAGCAACTCCCGAGATGTCTGTAGCAGTCACCATCTATGACATGCACTCCAAGATCACACTCGAACACATGGCTCTGGAGAACCTCAAAGAGCAATGTGAGAAAATGATGGAAGACATGAAGTCTTCACACTCCCACATTTTTGATAAGCTCTAAGATAAAGACCTTTGCCCTTAATATCAAAAATGGGGGAAAATGATATGTTTTCATTTCATTCATTCAGATGGGCAAATGGTAGATATGTATATGTATATTCATATGGGAAAATGATATGTAGAAAGAAAGATATCATGTGTACGGATATACCGACATATACATAGGGGGAGTCATTAAATGACTAAGGATTATATATGTTGTATATACTTAACATTTTGTTAGTATTTTGCACATATCAGTTTTTGATACTAATGTCAAAGGGGGAGATTGATGACAATAATTTTCCATTAGTATGCAAACAACACTTTCTGTAAGCCTACACTGAAAGACAGGACAGAGCAAACTGAAGATCAGATACAAGAGCAAACCGAAGATGACTAAGTACAAAGAAGACCGACAACACAACTTAGTGTGTAAACTGAAATTGTAAATCAGAAAGATAAAGAGGAACCCGACATGCAAGATACAGTGAAAACTGATGAGACAATTTAAGTGCAACCGACAGAACAAAACCGAAGGACAGTCAGTGCATAACCGACAGATAGAAATCAAAAGTCAGTTGCAGCTCGCAAAAAGTGGATTTGACTTCCACGTCAGATAAAGCAAGCTTATTATATTTATAGGATATTTATTTCTTTTAAATCCATTTCTTTAGGGACAAGAAACATGAATGTAAGTGCTTTAATCAGTCTAACTGATTTAAAACACATAGACTAGGAGATCTAGGTACATGTTGTAAACCTGATCTTAGAGTTAACATCATTTTTATCAAAACTTGATGATGTCAATCCATCTTATAAATAGATGATGCAATAATTCATTATACATGTATGTGATGATGAAAAGAGAGAGGAGAACATGAATGAAGCATACGAGCACATCTATGGATTAGATTGAGAGTTTCAAGAACAAGAACAACAAAAGGTGAATTTGGTTAGAAGAACCAAGAACAGAGGATACCGGGAATCAGAGGTATTATTCAATCACAATTAGGTGATAATATTTTTCATGTAAACTAAATTGGATCTATATCAACAATAGGAGATTGCATTTACTAGGTCAATTTGTAATTTGCTATCATTCTAACAAGTGGAGCAAAGTGTAAAAATCCTTTCAAGGAAGGTGGATTTAACAGTCCAACAATAAATCTCTTAACCGAGTGCACACTTAATAGTGTTGCTAAAGCTCTTAATATAGTAGAATTTAACAGGTCTCCACTGATACTCTTAACATGGTAGATCATCAGAAGTTATCAAATTGTAAGCCTTAACCGACCCCTTCCAATCTGCAGATAATGAATATTTTGTGGGTGCCATCCCCACCGCAGTTTTTACTTCCTAATATGAGTTTTCTGCGATATCATATCTTGTGTTATGTGTCAATTACTTTCATGAATGTTTCTATGAATGTTCACATGTATGGTAATATTATTAATTGATATAACTCACATCAAGATAGTATAGATCAGATTGAATGGATATACAATTGATTACAAAGGTTAATTGATTAAAGGATACAAATTTTTTTAGAGGTACTGACTCACCCCTCCCCTCTCATTACATACTTCCCATTAATCCCAACACAATTTGGAGGGTCATTAACACTTACAGTTGCACTTGCCTTGGAACTAGTGGTTTGAGTTTTATCCTCATGGGCATCCCTCTCAATCTTAGCCTTAGGTTTATAATTAGATTCAATACTTTCACTGTGAACCTCAACGTGATCCTCATTCATGTCATGCAAATTAATTATGATACTGCAATAAGTAATATAAAATTTGTAAGTTTATATTTCTAAAATTAAAAATCAAAATACACCTGCAACATAATGCAAAGGATTAAGACACAATTTTTGTTTTAGTTTTTCATACTTCAAATCGCATGAAGTGTAAAAAGAAAGGATGTATAAATACAAATTATCATTCTTAATATTTGCCGACCAAGGATATCACTTTTGGTTTTCTTACGTCAGGTTGCACAAAGCACAAAAACAAAAGATGCACAAAAGTTTTGGCCTAGTTTGACAAACTTGAAAATAAATTATAAATTTTAATGTTAGAACTTGATCACAATATGAAAACGAACAATGAACAATGAATCATTGGATATGCACTTGCAGTTGTCTATGAAATTAAGAATTGATAAAATTAAAATTTTAGTATGAAACTTAAAATAAATAAATAAAAAATAGTCATAGAATCTTCCCTTATACCAAAAATACTTCCAACTTTGTGTAGATAGAATCTTTTTCTTTCCTCTTCTTCTTGGCACTTCTAGCACTTCAATCACACTCTTTCACTCCACTCACTTTTTGGCTCCTCTTTAACCTTGCTATTGAAATCAATTTATGAGTAAAAATAAAGAATTAGGAGTATTTGATAGTGTTTGGGAGGCATCGATGGGGTCCATTGGCTATTAGAGTTGAACCATGAGCTTTGGTTATGAGAAAATTTATTTTTTTTAATCTTTTTTTTTTCACTTTTTTCACCTTATCCATTGTGCAAGACACTTGGGCGTCCCTAAGGCAGTTGAGAGATGACTGGTCGTTCCCAAGACATCTTGGGGATATCTCAATGTCCTTTCTATCCCTAGCATCCCCATGTTGTGGGAGGTCCCCATCTCTAAAATGTCTAGATTTTAGGGTGGGGGAGGAAGGATGCGTCCTCATAGTTCATTGTTTTAAAAAAAAATTATTTATAGAATTTACTCATCATTTCTATTGCTCCTTCAAAGTAACATAATTTTGGAATGCAACAACTAAGATACACAAATTTCACGTGGAGCGATTAATGTAAAAGGAGCTAAATAAATTGCTAAACCAATCTTCATTTTGCAAACGAAAATTTTGTCTTCAAAAGGTATACAATGAAAGTTTCCAAGACACCTAGTCAACTCAAGAATAGGTTTTGACTTGTTCAATCACATTTTTTTTTCTATTTCAAGGTGATCCCCACTACTCTGCAATCAAAATCCTTAAAACAAATTCCAAATTTTCATCAGAGGAAGGCTGATAAAGACAAAATTTTGATTAAGGGTCCTTGAATAAGTTATTGGAGATCTCCCAATTGATTGAAACAACTCTAAAAAATTATTATGATCATCAAAGGAAAGATTACAAAGACAATTTTTTATTATTAAGGGTCCTTGAATAAGCTAATGGAGATCTCCTAATTGATTGTCACAACTCTAAAAAAACCATTATGATAAAAAACCACATACCTATAATGATTTTTTTGTTGTTGTTGTTGGGAGATTGGTATTTGGTATGTTGAGAATCTTCATCTATCTAGAAAGAAAGAAGCTTTGGAGAATTACAATGTAGCATTGCAATTAGTATTTTATTGATCTAATTGGTAGATGTAGGAACCCATGTACCACTACAAAAAGACCACCCCTCTACCAAGGATATCAATATGCATGAATTTGGATTAATCAATTAAAGGTGGTCTCCCCTATCTATTCTTGTGTGCCATAATGTCTCTTTTGTTTTATCATGATTTTAAGAAGTTGCTTCTTGGTCATAAATAGTCATTGTAATAATTAGGTGAATTTTTTTTCAAAAATATGTGTAGCATCATAAATTGTAATTTTGTACCATTTATACTACATTTTGTGGTCTTGCCTTAAACCATGGTCTCTTGACTCTTATCTAAGCATATTTATGGTCGAAATACTAAACATTTGATGTCATATCTTTGCATGGTGATCTGAATTGCTATCTCAAACTATGTGTACCTGACTTCCCACTTGATTGGCATGTTTTGGTAGGTCAATGATGCCTAGGGAACCCTTCACCTAGTCAATGGTGCCATTGACCCACCAACTCAAGATCAATTTCAAATATGTTGATGTCAGGTTCCTGTCAGTTATTTCTCGAACGTAGTATCTCAATATGACCGTCATAGGTTGGCTTAATTAATGAAATAAATTGAGAGCCATACATAAGAGAATTTTTCAATTCATTTTCACATCAAGCGTAAGCATTCAAGTTCAAGTATTCAAGGCTTTACTTTTTATCCCATCATTTCCTTCAAGTTTTCCTTAGATCTAAGCATTGTGGAATAGCAAGTTACAAAAATCTTCATGCAAGCATGTTTTTTTGATTGATCTTCTTTAAATTTCATGTCATCTTATTGCATCAATTCATATGATCACATTCAAAGAGCATTGTATCAATAAATTTAAGGTATAAGATTTAACATTCTACTTCAAACATCCTTTGCAATCAATTACGATTTCAATTTCATGGTTAATTCTAAAACTAGGGTTTGACCTAGGCAAACCCTCATCAACCCAACATTTTCACTTATTTGCTTGTATAGATGGTAGGATCATAATTCATGAAATTGGAATCAAATAGAGCAAACAAATGCCTATAGATTGAGCTTTTGCAGATTTCAAAAAAGAAAGGTCGATGTGGTGCCGCTTGACATTGACCTGTACCTTTCTTACAATTTTAGGGGAAGATTCTATGCAGCATCTTGGTCCTGGAAATTTAATGTCATTTGCATCCAACATTCCTAGGTCAAGCTTGCCTCACCCAACATTGACCTCCTGATTTCAACCCAAACTTCAAACACAAGGTTTTTTTTTGTCTCTTCTTTCTAGATCTATAATTTTTGTCTACATATCTACTTTGTAGTTTTTTGTATATGTTCAAAATCCTCAATTTCTCATATTTGATCCTAGATCTAGTATCTAATTTTTCAACTCAAACAAGTAATGTTGAATTCACCATGTGCTCAAATTTTTAATCAGATTTGAGGTTTAGCCAAGTGGATCCACTCTCCTTAATGTAATAAAGGGAAATATGTCTAGTTCCTAGTTTGCATGCATAAACTAGTGAACCCATTTTCCAATATTACTCTATGTGTCTTTTCTTTTTCAAAGGCTAATGAGATTTTTGATCCTCTAATTTTTGAGTGATCCACATTGTGTTGAAGCTAATGATAAACAATATTAACACTGAACTTGGTGCCTCATTTATCTTGTCTATGGATTATTTTACTCTTTACATGCAATTAGTGGGATGCTTTTTTAAATTAACATAATTAATTTGATGAATAAGATTTTTCAAGGGCCAGTTCAATCTATTTGTAGTTATGTTGCATGAGTAGGAAGCCCTATGCTTAAGAACTATGCAGTTCCTTTTAAAGTAAAGTTGAAATGAAAATGAGATGTACAAATTAAAATATTCTTAATTTTATGTTTGTATCATGTTTTTGATATAAAATAGCAACAAAAAAGGGTGTTGTCCCTTACAAAACCACAACACATAGGTGTAGATAGAGATCAACAACACATTAGTAGTAAAGGTGTCAGTTGTTACAAAGATAGGCCATAAACGAAACATTAGCAGAAAAAATAGTAGCCACCTCAAGAGTGGGTAGACAACCCACCCACAATATGGGGAGGAGAATGAGAGGCTAAAGAATATTTTTCCTAAATCGTCAAACAACTATCTAGGCGATACTATCACTAAGACTCCCACCACAAGGGGGAGCAGGTAGTGAAACCCTATTAGAAAAAATATCAACACAAGGGGAAAAGTGTTGAGAAGGTTGCACATTTTCAATCATAGATTGGAGCAAAGGAGAAGCAACATATATAAAATGGTCCACATGGTCAGAGGGGGCCACACTAGTATCAAGAGGAAGAGTAGGATCCACAAGGGTTGTAGAGGCCAGATTTGCAGTTGGAGAATCATCCAATTCTACAATATGAGCATCATCCAGAGGGGAGTCATCAACAATCTGTGATGCATTGTCAAAGGAAGAATCAAAATCCTAGACTGTCAAATGTTCATCATTAGGATCCTTCCACCAAGTGGCAACACCATTACAATGTTTGTATCATGTTTATTTTAAAGATGGGTAAACACTTTGACCAAGTGTTATGAATTGGTGAGGCCACACCTCACCCCAATGAGATTTGAACCTTGATGGCAAGGACAACACAATAAATTAATCATCACAACATGCCAACATTGGTCAATGTTTGTATCATGTTAGTCACCTAAATGCTTTGTGTATTTTTTACCAAGTTTTGAGCAATAATATTTAGTTATGCATTTCTTTATTAGTAAATTTGAAATGGAAATCAGATGTATAAATCAAAAATTTCCCAATTGCATGTATCTATCATATTAGTCACCTAAATGTTTTGTGTATTTTTTTACCAAGTTTTGAGCACTCATTAGATTGTGTTGAACGAATTATGAAGGATTTAGGAGGAAATTAATTTCACTAGTCAATCCCCTTTAATTGAGGATTTGATGAAACAATAGAAAACAAATCCCTATTAAGTGTGACCAATGAATCAAGATCCCCTTTCCACCTTTTAGGTTACTAAAGATACATATACTTAGTTGAGATATTTATATACTTTAGGGAAAACTAGCCTATAAGGATTTTCTTTTTCGTAACCCGTCACTATATAAAGCCATGCAAAATGTAGAGCATTGATGAAGGAGGTAGTAGAGTATCAAAGTACAGAATGCCCGCATAGAGGAACAACACCAAAGGCTAGAAGTGAGACTATTTGATAGTGCCAAATATAATAGAGAGGATGCCCCATTACAACTTTCAAGGGATGCATCAACTTTCATGGGAATTTTTTATATTATCATTATAAACTTCCATCCAAGTCAACGTATATACATGTAGTTGCCTCATTTGAACATTGATTTTAGATTGTTACAATGACAATCCTCATAAACTGTCACTAATAGCTTGAGATTATCAATCAAATGCCCATATTATAAGTTTGAGGGATAACTGTGCATTGTTGGAGATTTTAGACATCATATACAAATAAATAGTTCAATTTTTACATGTCCATGACAACTTATTTATTTAAATATTACATATGTTTTCTTATCAAAATAATGGCATTAGATTTGTAGATTTATTTTGTCATTAGAGGTATATAGTAATAGCTTGATATCATAGGTTAAATAAACATTTTATAATCCAAAGGGATTTTTATTCATTGTAAGGGTAGATATTGAGATATAAAAAAATATAGTTACATTTATAATTGAGTTGTTTCTTTAAAATATTATGTCTTGTTTATGTGAATGTTTTATTCTTTTTTATGCATATAAAAGTATTTTTTTTTACATTAGAGACTTGGTGATGAATCTTCATCTTAAGATTAACAAGGGTTAACATCAATAATGATTTAGTAGTAAATTAATCATTTCAATAAAACTACAAGTAAACAATTGGACATAATTTATACACCAAATACAATATGTGTAGTGCGACAAGTAGTAATAGAAGAAATGGCCAGTAGCAAGTGGATGGTGATATGTAAGAATTGTTGGAATAATGGAATGGTGTGTACTGAGAGGGGAGGGGTGAATCAATACCCTTAAATTTTTTTGTCAATTAACCTTAATCCTTTAGTAATCAATTCCTTGCATTACCGACCATAAGTACTATTCTATCTTTGTGCATGTAATATCAAATCATAAACTTAATTTGCATGTAAAAATTCATAGAAACATTCATGAAATGTAATGACACATGACACAAGATTTGGTAATGTAGAAAACCCCTGTTAGAAGGTAAAAACTGCAGTGGGGATGAAACCCACAAAACTTCACTATCTGCAGAATGGAAGGGGTCAGTTAAGGCTTAAAAGTTTGATCACTTCTGATGATCTTACACTGTTAGGAGTAACATGTTTAGATTGGTTAAGGTCTACTCGGTTAAGAGATTTAGCAACACTGTTTAGTGTGCACTCGGTTAAGAGATTTACAAAAGGATTGTTAAATCCACCTTCATAAAGGATTTCTTCTATTTGCTACACTTGTTAGAATGTAGTCAAAAATACTTATTGACCTAAGTATGTGAAATCATGAATTGCTGAGTACAGATCCTTTAAGTTCACAATATGATGTATCACCTATAGTGATTGATTATTACCTATGTTCTGCTTGGTAGCCTTGGATCTTGTTCTTTATAACTGATTTCATCTTTTGCTGTCATTCTGCATAAAACTCTATATCTGATCCATAGATGTGATCCTTAACTACAATCATCATCACATCAACTTGTTCTGATTGATTACACATTTATTTATACAATGAATTGACCTAAATAGGTTTCACATTTTATAATGATAACTCTATGACCAAAGGTTTACAACTTGACCTTGATCTCCTAGTTTTGCATGTTTACAATTAGTTAGACTGATTAAAACAATTACATTTGATTTACTTGTCCCTCAGGAAATGGTTTTAAAGACATGCTTTAAAGATAAATATAAAACTCAAGTGTTTTATCTGACGTGTAACTCAGATCCACATTTCTTGGAATAAAATTGTCTCTTGATAGACTGGTGCTCGAGTTTCTTTGTAGTCTTTTCTCGGTGATGTCTGTGTAGAAATTCTGCTTCTCGGTTTTCTCTGTCGACTGACTGTCGGTGTTTCTCTGTGAACTTTTCTATCGATTTACATTGTAACTGCTCTGTCGGTGAAATCTAGTTTCGGTGACCTCTGCAAACTATTGTGTCAGATTGCACTATAAATTGTCTTTTGGTGATCATGTTACCGAAAGTTCATAAAACTGTTTCCTTTTTATACTAATGGCAAAATATGATCATCAATCTCCCCCTTTGACATTAGTATAAAAAACTGATATGTGCAAAACTAAAATGTTTAGTATATACACCATGTGTTTACCTTGTCAATATGACTCCCCCTATGTGCATGCCTTGGTATAGTATATGTAAATGTATATACACTTGTCTTAATACATATATTTCCCCCTTTCATCATATCAATTCCCCATTTTTTTATAATAATGACAAAGGTTTCATACTTACAATTTGTCAAAAATGTGGGAATGTGATTGCTGAATGTCCTCCATTTGCTTCTCCCATTGTTCTTTTAGATTCTCAAGGGTCATGATTTCCAAAGTGATTCTTGCATACATATCATATATTCTTTCAATGATAGACATTTCCGGGGTGGCAATCAATGTTCTTTCCGATGTCATATGTTGTTGTAGTAATGTGAGGTTTAGTAGAAGTAGAGCCTGGAGCTCGGTTACCTCATCTCTAAATTTGGATTCTGCCTATTGAATCTCAAGTCTCAAGATTTTTTCTTCCATAATCTTTTAATAATGCAACTTGAATACATTGTCATTGGTTGTAAGACCTTGTGCACTAGCATTAAGATCCGCATCTATTTTTGCAATCTTCTCACTACTCTCCTTAGTGAATTGGTCTATAGTGCATAACTTTTTAACTAAGGTTATAACTTCTGAAATGATTGGTTCCAATGTATTTACCAGTTTAGATAGCTTTACCTTTTTCTCTGCCACTTCTTGGCTGATTTTCTCTGTCAATTTGTATTGGCACTTCTTCTCTGCATGTTCTTCTATTGCCTTCTCTGCATCCACATTCTGTAATGTGATAGCTTCAGTAAAAAGTGCTAATTGATCAAGTATAGGAGCATTTTGATCAATGTCGGTATCAGGTACAATCTACAAGAGTATATCCTTTATTGTTTCTAGTACTTGAGTGTCCTTTGTCTCCTTTTTGAGCTTGTCTTGGATAGATTTCCTTTTACAAAGTTCCGTATACTTTGTGAGTGATTCTGGATCCAATGTCCTCAGATCACAGGCAGGTATTTCTATTTTCTCATCGAGTGTGATTGGATTTTTATTCTTTTTCTTGTTCTTCTTTGAAAGTGTAGTGGAGGCACTTCTATGCAGTACCATGGAAATTTCCTTTTCTTGGTCTGATGTACTTGATGAAGGCTTTGGAGGTGTTGTGCCTTTATCTTGCTGCTCGGTATTTACCTGTCAATTGGTAGGGGACATCTCCACATCACCTTAGTTTTATCTACAACTTCTCCTTTGGTATCCTTTTGAGTGGCGTCACCTTGCTTCTCTTCTTCACCTATATATTTCTGCTCTCCATATGTTTCTTTCTATTTTTCATTTGTGCTTTTCTGCTCATCTTCACCCTTATCCTTAGGTATGCTTGCATCATGGTCAGGTGAATTCTCCTTTTTTGAGATAATATTGATATCTTGTATCAATAATGACATTTTTCCTAGTATATTTAGCTGTGAAGCATCTGTTGTTGTGTCTTGTTCCTTGATTTTCTTGGTAGCATTAGTGATATCTTCATTTGCCTTTACCTTATCGACATGATCTCTAGTGATATCTATTATTGTTACATCTTGGATTGTGACATCTGTTGTGTCCTTTATTGACTACAAAATCTATGGTATGTCACCCACGACCTTGTTGACCTATGTTGTCAAATCAACTAGATTGACATCCTCAACATCATTTATTAAGATGTGTTCAGGGATCGGTGTTGCCTCTTTCTCTTCATTGTGAGGCTTCTCGGTAAGTGCTAATAATTTTTGAGGGTTTGAATCCTCTGTAGGTGGATGAAGTATTTTTCTCCAAGTATCATCACTTTCTTTGTCAAGTTCTATTAAGCTTCCCTGTAGTACTTTGTAGGCTCTCAATTTTGCTGAGAACTTCTTTGAATGCAACCTCATCATTTCTTCAATTTCTTCCATCTTTGACTCGGGTGGCATAATAGAAACTAGGGATCTTTCCCTTATCTGCTTCTCAGATTTCAGTGCATATGCCCACCTTGTTGATAACCTATCTAGAATTTCTTGTGGCATCATCTTATCAAATTGTATAGGTATATATTTGAACACACACATTGCTTGGATGATGGCTTCTTCTATTTTATTATGATCCTCAGGTTTTAGAGTTAGCCATTGTCTGACCTTAGGCTCAGATATTGTACCTGAACCGATGATTGATGCGGAAATCTCATCAATTATGGTAGGAATTTTGTTCTTTACAGGTTGTTCATCTTGTTCAGTGTCTTCCTTATCTTCCTTGCTTCAGATTAATCTCCTTCTCCTCTTTGGTTTCGATGTTTGCCCAGTTTGAGGCTTTCTTTTATAAGTCCTCACTTGTCCTTTCTTAATCGGTGGTGATTCTTCTTTTGCAGTTTGACTCCTTGTTCTTGATGCAACAATGGTTCTTGGCTTCTTTTGGGGTGGTGCATCAAACTATGTTGATTCAGAGTCACTCAATTGTTCACCTTCACCGATGGGTGACTATCCCTCGGTGTCTTATGTTTGTTCTATTTCTTCCTCATTTACCGACAAATTATTTTGAAGTGTCTTTACCATTTTGGTCTTCTTTCTATCTATCTTTTTAAAAACTAAGCCTATTTTTATTCTGGCCTTAGCTTCTTCATAGGTTCCAAATATTGGTAATGACTTATCGAGTGGTTCATTCGATAATGCTTCAATAGCATTTGTGGCCTGATCTATGTTTATCTCATAGTCAAGGGGTGCTAACCATGTTGTCCTTGGTACAACTGGTTTGATCAAAGTTGTGTCGGTGTCCACCATGAAACAAATATCATCTTTATATTGATCCACCAATTGTTCTGGTATCCTCATCCTTTTTCTGCATTCTGTCCTTGAATCTGGTGAAATATTCATCCATGACTAATGTAAAAGTGTTGCCTAGTGACTTAATATATTCACTAATTTGAATTGTCACTGGTCGAGTAGTGTCCCAATTGACATTACCGATAGATGGGAAAAAGTCTTGAAAGTAGAAGAATATACACATGGGGAGTGAACCCAACTTACATGAATTAGACCTTGCTGACCTAATTGTCCTCATGTTCTCCTCCAATTACTTCAGTAGAAGCTCAGATAGATCCAGTTGTAGACCCTTCTTCAAAATCTTATGGGTGGTGTCAACAGCTCCGCTTGCTATGTTGTTTAACTGACTGGCTTGGAATATCTTGTATCCCAACACACATGCACTAAATTTAAATTCAGGATCTGTAATGGAATTTACCTTCAATCCTCTACCATCCCATATTGCACCTGTCATCTTTTCTATGTCATGGTGAGGAGGATGTTTGAGTGCTTTTGCCTTGTCACTTACTGGATAAACGGTTACAATGTGTATAACATCCTTAGTGATCTATTTTGGCTCGTCCAACCACATCTTTTAGTCATGTACTTAGCTAAGAACTATCTGGATCCACTCGGTCTTGAAATATTTTGGGAACATTAGGGAATTTGTGAGCCCTTTCACTTCAATGTGTTTATGTTCATCCTTGATGGTTCCATCTGTGCAAAGATTCTTATAAGCCTCCTCAACTTCTAGATCTCCGATCACTGCAACTTTGCAATGGATATAAGCTCAAACATCCTTGATTAGAAAAACCCTAGGTGGTATGCTGGAGAATGCACTAGTGTCATCAGGTTATGAAGAAACCTCTGGACAAAATTTGTATTTTGGCTCTTCACATGTAGTGTTCTTGATTAAATTGACTTTCTTATCCTTTTCATTCTTGATCTTGGAGACGCGAGATGTGGTTGCCATTGTTTTATGAAAATTAGGGTGTTTCTCACAAATAAACTGTGAGCTTTGGTGAGTCTTAGTTACTTACTGAACCTGTTGTAGCTACTGTGAGTCTGTCTGAATACTATGACTTTGCTTGCGAGTCACTCTACAATCTGGTCATTGTTCTTTGCTTTGTTTCACTCTTCTTCACTCCTCTCTTCACTCTTAATCACATGGTAAATGAATGAGCTCTCTATCACCTTTTTATAGATGATTCCCTAAGTGGTGTAATTAATTATTTTACCTACCTCTCAGTGTTCGAAGACAGAGTTTCTCGGTGAACATACTAACTTCATTCTTGGTGAGAATGCAATGCTCGGGGTAAGTGTCAACTTGGTTGTACTTTTCATATGTTTACCGACGGAGCTCAGTATGTGGTGAAGACTAATTATCTTTTACATTGATTACCGATGATGCTCAGTTTACATTAACGACTTAGCTTTTGTATGTTCACTGATGATTCTCGGTATCCATTGACCGATGAGATTGGGTTCACAAATTCTTAACAAGTAATACCACAGTGCATCTTTAATCATGCTAGTTTGGCATATTATCAATGTATAATGGAACTGATGTTAAATATAACTTGGTATTAGTACAGTTCCATACTTACTTGTTCTACTTAGGTGGGGGTGGTGATATCACCAGATCCATTGGATAAAGTGTCACCAATTGCATTGCTTGGTCCAACATCATCTTGTAGACACCTAAATCTGATTAACCTAATTCAATCATATTTAGTCCCTTTTGGGACATATCAACTAAGTAATTAAGCATTACCTAATTGACCTATGTCATCCCCTAGCCCTAATTAATTCAATTAATTGGCTATAGTCTTGATTAAATATTAAAAGCAACCAATAGCTTAATAATTAATTAAAACCCTATTCCCCTATTATTGAATGAATATGTTATTTATGTAATTCAATTCATTAATATTCTCTTTAACCCCTAACCTATCCTATCCCAACCACCTAACCTTGAGTTCTAACTCAACCCAACCTCTTCACCCATCCTAATCGTAATCCTAACCCTAATCCTAATCCTAAACTCTCCCTAATGATGTCACATTCCTAATCTTTGGATTAGGAATTCAATCCCTTCCCCAAAGTCAAATTTCTCAAGACATCCTCATCCAAGTGCATTTAATGCTCTTACACCTTCATAAATACCTCTTACATCCCTCATTAAGACTCTTACACCCTCTTTATGAGCCTTATCTTCTAGTCTTCTCGGTCCATTTCCCTAAATGGTCACATTCCTCCCTACTTTTAACCCAATCATATTGTGACAAGTGTCACAATTTGATGCACTTGAAGAAGCATAATCCATGTGCTCTCTTCTAGTGGCATCCTGACCTCTCTTTAGTTTTGCATCTGAACCACCCATTTTCAACCCCATTTCCTATAAATAGAAGGCTCATTCCTTCACATTTCATCCATCTTTTGAAGCAACATCATAATGCAAGTTTTAGCTTAGATAATGCAATCTTTGAAGTAGAGTTACCATGTAGTTTTCAATACCCAATCATCCATTTTGAATCATTGAAGCACATCCCAAAATCGAGGACATATCTAAAGATCAAAAGTGACCTTGGATTTAGTTTTAGGGAGGTTTGCCCTCCTTAATCTTTATTGTTTTTAAGCTTGCTTTTCTGTCCAGTCTTGTATGTAGCTTGTTTATTTAGTTGTAGAATGCTTTAATCTGATTATCATGTTCCTTTACAACTTGATTTTCATAGCTCACATTCTGGCACGCCTGGTGGGACCCACTTCATGGGTTCCTTTATATTATTTTGCTTGCAAACTAACCCTCTAAGCTAATGTGTTTTTTTTGTTTGAGTATGTGTTGCAAGCTCTTATTTTCTTTTGCAGGTTGAAAAAGGCAAGAAGATGATATTCCTTCTATCTTCTTTCTACTTTCTCTCTATTACGCTTCCACGAATATCATTGATACACAAACAAGAACACTATATTCCTTCTATCTTCTTTCTACTTTCTCTCTATTACCCATTTGTTGAAATATGGTCTATATCCTTGGGACCATTATTTGTAAAAACATGGGGGAAAGGAACTGTAAACCTATAATAATACACTCTTACTAACTATTTTTTATTTTTTTTACAGGTCTACAGGTTAGCTATCTAGTTTGGTAAGAAAGCACATAATCTTTTAATTAAAAAATTCCTATTTCACCTTTTTGGTGTTTAAAAAGAATAGTGTATGTACTCAGATCATTTCACACTTGGTTTTGGGTTTCAAAGTAAAAAAAAGTCAAATTCAACAAAAGCGAAAGTCAACAAAAGTCAACATTTCTTTTTTGGGCTTAAAATGAACATGCACAAAATCTTGAATGCTTTAAGGAAAATGAATAATCAAACATCTTACTTTGGGTTTAAAACTGAACAATCAAATCACACATCTTGTTTTTGGATCTTAAAATTGAACTAACTATTAAACACTTTGCTTTTTGGGCTTTAAAATTTGACAATCTATCACATCTTTCATTTTGGATCTAAAAAACTAAACATTCAATCAACATTTAAATTTGGGTTTTAAAAATGAACAAGGCAAATCAAGCACATTTCAATTTGAGTCCTAAAAACTGAACAGGTAAATCAGAACATTTCAACTTTGGGTTTAAAACTGAACAACTCAATCAAACATCATCTTGAATGCATAAACAGGAATTGAACAAAGCAAAGAAAATTTCATTTTGGTGCACATAAAAAGGACAAACTTGCAAGTTCATTTCTACACTAGATCAGATCAAACATTGCCTAACTTATCAAAAGATTAACTGTGTGTTATGCGTCTCTGGTGCACTTGCACAAAAATTTTGTAGAACACAACCTCACTTCACGCACTATCCTCTCCCACTGGATTTCATGGTCGTTGGTGCAAGAGAAAGGTGATTGTGAACGTTGGATATTTTTCTAAATCTTCTTAGAGGGGCCTGTCCAAAAGAAGCACGAGTCCTTCTGGAGAATGACCCCAAACTGGTAAACCCTTCGACCGGTGTAGAAATAAGGTGGACTTAAAGGTCCGTCTATATCCTTTCAAGCTTGGAAAGGTCGTGTTCAATGGTAGTCTGGGCTGGGTGAACTCCTCAGCATATCGACATGATTGAACTAGGCTCTTAAGTGAGTCACGCTATACAAACCAATTGCAGGGACACCACGGAAATACTAGCAACTCATAAATCTAGCAACCTACCTGATCCATCCCCGAAAGCTTGATAATCGACTGGGCAAGGAAGATAGTAACTTCTCTGAGACATTAGCACATTCGTGCCACCCTGAGCGTTTGGAGTCGGCTAATACGACATCATGGATCCATTGTGTGCTTGATGGTGGTTGTATTCTGATTAGCTCTTGTGTGTGTGCCTACGTATGCAAACAAAGGTTTTCAAGGTCACTACATCCTTAAGGTAGAAAGTGCTTGTACGTGTTTTCAGTGTTACAAACCTTGTGAAAAATAGTTCTTGAACATACACGATCTGAAAGTTTTGAAAGTCCTTTTGCCAAAGAGATCAACATCTGTATGCTTCTTGCAAGGTTGCTTTGCCTCTTGCAAGATTTTTTTCTCAAAATCCTCAAGATCATCATTTATTCCACAAACATTCCAAGGCACACTTGTTGTATTCAATGCCTCATCCTAAACATTACCAAAATGAGCTCATATCTATTTCTGTCAAACACAAGAAAGTCAGGTCCTTCATTTTTTCCCATATCCTAGGCTAGCAGAGTCATCTTCACCCCCAATCCTCTTTCCATATTTTCCAGAGTCACACCTTCTTCCTAATCTGAGCTTAAATCTTCCATCCATCTCCATTGTTCCTCCCTAATCAACTCATCAGAAAAGTGTCATGTCACAAATCTATTATGATGAGTTTGGTTGTCATATCGCTTCCTCAACTTTATCCTATTCCAATGATGATGAAGGTCTTGTTGATCATGATGCATACTGTGAAGACCTTAGAAATCTCTCCCTAGCATCTTATGCTAATGATGAAGGTCTTGTTGATCATGATGCGTATTTTGAAAACCTTAGCAAGATTGCTCCAAAAACCATCCAAACTCCAGTCATTCCTCCATCCTACCCCATCATGTCTATATCCTATTCTGATGATGATGAAGGTCTTGTTGATCATGATGTGTACATGGAAAACCTTATCAAACTTGCTCCAAGCTCCAGTCATTCCTCCACACTATCCCATCATGCCGCCATGCATACCCACTAGCACTCCTTATCATACCTTTGACAAGGGAAATCCTTCTTATCCTCCATCCACATCTCCTTCTTATACATACATGCCTCCATCTTATCCCATGGTCATATCCCACCCTCT
>MU224026.1:2022396-2072529 GCA_018584345.1 Thuja plicata | reverse complement strand
ACTCTGTCCTATCCATCTCCCCCATCTTATCCCAATCTACCATCTCCAATTCCTACCTACATTAACACATATTCCATACCCCAATCCATCCCTCCTCTTCCATCAGTTAGTCAATCAAGTTCACAAAAAATTGCCACACCTACCTATGTGAACTATCTAGCCATACCATCTCCTACATCCAGCTCTACACCATCATTCAACCATACAAGCTCATAAGACATTGCCACATCTTTATATGTGGACTACCCTAATTTCCCACCATCTACGCCTGCTAATCCTCCATCTCCGATACGTAAGTCTCTAAGGAGTTTCTCAAGGAAGCCAACACAAAATCCATTTCTTATAGTTGATGAGTCACATTATATCACTCCCCCATGGGAAAACACTAGTGATGAAGCCATTACACCCCTCACACCTGACATTCCTTTTCCATCTCCCATCCCTATCATTTCCCTTCCGAATCCCATACTTATTGATCCTCTTCCACCCCTCACACCCGACATTCCTTTTCCATGTCCCATCCCTATTATTTCCCTTCCAAATCTCATACTTTTTGATGCCCTTCCATATCCTAGCACCATTGAAGTCTCCTCATCCATTACATTCATCCAATCTTCATCCCCATCTTCTCCTCCTAACACTATCCACACCCCATCCCATGAACCTCACACCTCCACTCTTCTTCCCTCCATTACGGAATCCACCTTCCCTACATACAACCCATTTTCAAAATCTCCCATCCATCCATACACCTCATTTGCAGAATCTCCCATTCTTCCATCCACCTCATCTAAAGAATCCATTCATGCATCCTCCATCACACCATCACCATCAATCCAATCATGTCAAGACCTTGTCCAAAAGTATGTTAAAATATCAATTGACTTGAATGAAAATTTTATCATTCCATCGACTCCATATCAAGATCCTAACATCCCCCTCCATCCATTACATGATCCACCCACTCCACTTCCTGATCCATTTCCCCCCACTCCTCCATCTCAAGATCCTATCCTTCCATCTACTCCAAATCCTGATCCATTATCCTATCTGAGTCAAGATTCAAGCATCCCATCCAATCCACTTCCTAATTCATCCACTCCTACAAATCAAGATCCTCCCACTCTACCTATTCCATCTCAAGATCCATTACCACTTCTGAGTCAAGATCTGAGCATCTCATCCAGTCCACTTCCTCATTCATCCACTCCTTCACATCAAGATCCTACCATTCCATCTCCTCCATCTCAAGATCCATTACCACTTTTGAGTCGAGATCCAAGAATCCAATCTCCTTCACTCAATGATCCTTTATCACCTCCAATCCAAACTATCCCACCACCATCACTCTATCCCCTTGGTCCACTCACATTCATCCACAGTGGTCCGTTTGAAGCAACAGAACTAAATTTCATGTCCACCATGTATACTCCTCCTGATAATGGACTCACATCTTATTCCTTAACTGAAAAGTATCCTAACGTGGCTTGAATGCTAAAAAATGGAATTATCAAGGTAAAGGCTTAGGCCTAAATGAGCAAGGTACCCTGGATCCCATTTAGGTTAAAAGGATCCCATTCAGGTTAAAAGACATCCACGATCTTGTGGTATTGGTTACGCACCTAGAGGTCCTTCATCCAAAACTTTTGGTACAACTAAAGCAAAGTTCAAGAGTGCTTTCAAACCCTCCATTGCATCTTCCTATCATCCCTCTAAAGCATATAATGCCACCCCCCCTCCTCCATCCTTGAAAACCAAGAAAACCTACCATATTCCTCCTTCATCCTCTCCATCCATTTTGGGCCCCTATGTCCCAAAATATCATCCCACATCTTATCGCACTCCTTCCTTCATCCATCAATCCCATTTACAAAATCCCACCACTTACATTCCTAATCAAGATAGAAAAAGGCACATACCCATGCGCTCCATCCACCATGCCACCTCCACCATTCCATCTGTATTTCCTCCATCTCTTGCAAGTTGTCATTTCTCTTCCTATGCTACTCACTGTCATTTGGATGCCAAGTCACCCATGCATAAAGCTACAAATCCACAATCTAAAGATTGTCATGTCCACTTCAAATGACATGCTGCAGCAAAAGAAAATCCAATCAAAGAATGCACTACATTCCATAGGCCACAAAAGCCCACCAAAGAAAAATAAAAAACTATGTGGATCCCAAAGAAAAAATATGACATGCATCTAAAATAAAAATCCATTGTAGCATCCAAGGTTACTAATCCTCTAGCTGAGCATTCCTCTCCTCCATCTTCAAAATCTATTTTGGGTCCTTATGTCCCACAACTTCCTACCATGCTTCCTCCATCGCATCCACCGGTACCATCCACTTCACATTCACTCTTCCCACATCCCTCGCAACATGTGCCAATGTTGATCCTGATAGCATCCCCTTATCCCACTCACTTTCTATCATTTTATTCGAATACTGCCAACTATCATATCCCCTATCCCACATATCTCCCCCCTGCATAACTATCTCATATCTGCATTTGCCTAAGTCACTCATCCCACATAAATTTGTACCAACATATCATGATCAACACCAAGCAAAAAACTAGAAAACAAGCAAAAACAACAAAAAAATAAAAAAAGAAAATAAAAAAGAAGAAAAAAAAAAAGAGAAAAAAAGCAGAGAAAAATAAAGAAAGAGAAATAAATTCGTCCACTGGTGAAAACTTGGCAAACAAGCGCCTTGGACAGGTACCATGATGAAAACCTGGTAAACATGCATCATGCGTAGTTCCTCCATCCAGTTTCTCTTCACACTTGGGGGCAAGTTCCTTCTGGCCACCATCTATCTACCATCCATATCCTGTCTTGTCCTTTTCACTTCCTCCATCCTCCTCTAGATCTTGATGAGAAATATACAGGCCACCATATCTACATTCTTTTGGACATCTCTTGACATCTATCTCCCATCTCCTGTCTTTATCCACCTATCCTTTTATCCTCCCACCCATCCTTCCTTCCATCTATCCTTCTACACTATCTTCCTCCCTTATCCACCCTTCGTCCTATTTTTCATTCAGCTCCATCATTCTCTTGTTATCCTCTCTTCCATCCTGTCGTACCCCCTCCTTATGCTTCCTCACATGCATGACCTATCCTAAGTGGGGGCATTCTATTCCTTGGTGATTTAGTCATTGGAGACCTTCTCGTATCCACCTATCATTTCCCAATCCTCCTCTCCTATCCACAGTCCTTCAGCTTTCCATCCATTCCTCTAGTAAAACTCCTTCCATCTAGCGCTTCCCTCTTCGCATTCCCCAGCATCTCCTCCATCTTCCAATTCCTCCTTTCATATATCCCATCACTTGTTTCTTCCCTTGTCATTGGTATCTAGCTCTAGGCTATCCTCATGCACCCAATTCCACTCATTCCAATCCTAATTCTTCTAGCTTCCTACCATCACATGCAAAGCATATCCGCATCATCCAGCTATCCAAGAGCAAAAGAAAACATCAAGCAACCTATCCAAGTACACCCTTAGCCTTGCTGCAAGATTTGATCACAATCCACTCATCATCATTGGGATGGATCCTTCCCAATCCTTGTGTTTTGTTTGGGATTACATCATTCCTACCTCTAGAGAACCCCATTCACTATTCCTTTATCTTGGCCTTTTGGCTCAACCGGGGCTACATCATGCATATCAGCCTCATCTCATCCATTATCCCAATCCCTGAGATTCAGTCCTGTATATATTTTGTCTGTGTCAGTCTATTCTTGCATCCAATCCCCTTGTACATATCTTGCGTCCTTGGTCGGTCTCCTTGATGAAGGTGATCTAGTTTCAGATCTCAAATCCTGTGCTTCAACAAGTTCCCTATGATAAAATCATGTTTCAACAATTTGATCATCATCACATCTTTTGGCCAATCAGATACACACTTGAAATATCCATGGAAATGGGTCCTTTAGGATGTATCCTTCCTCTCGTTGACCTAAATCCAATCAACTTTATGGAAATGGGTCCTTGAGGATTTATCCTTCCTCTTGTTGACCTAAATCTAGATCATCACCATCACTGGGTTCTTGTAGGATGTATCCTTCCTCTTGACCTAATCTCAATCCAATCATCATCCCATATCATTGATCTCTCTAGCAAAAGGCGTCTTGTTATTGAATTTTTGATCTTGAAATTATATTTTGGTTCTTGGTTATCATTCCTGATTCTTTTGGTTGTTATCCTCCTCAAGGTTTCCACGATTCTTTATATCATGGTATCCTGCGAATGGACACACCTGGGATAGGGAACTTGATCTTTTTGTTTTCTTCTTGTGAGTCAATTGGATATGACCCTTGCATGTATGTAGTCCATATGGGTTCACATGTTGCACTTGGGAAATGCCGTTTGCTTATGGACTTTTCTAGCATCATTTCAACCATGGCTCTTCTGGGACTCATGTGTGATGTTGGGGAAACCTCCGCATGTTTTTTGTGTCAGTCCTATGCATGTGGTACAATGTCACCTTGGTTCTTTATACCCTGGTGCATAGTATCATATGCTATATCAAAATAAGTGCTCAAATCCATGGTGGTGTTCCCTCCCAGAATACCCCTCGCTCAAGCTTCAAGATAATCTCCCCCCATCCAAATTCCCATAGCACAATCCAATCCTATCAACCTATCCGCAATCATATCCTAACAATCAAATCCTACCATCCCAGTGATCATCCTAATCCTACTATCCCTGTATCATGCAAAATATTTGTGTGCTCATCTGTGGAGATAACTAGACTTAGTGTGAATCTCAAAACACTTAGGATCATCCCTCCTTAGTTCAACTATTGTTTTCCATTGTTAAAATTGAAAGTTCAAACTAGACTATCTTGATCATTATCTTAGTTTCAAATCACATCATTATCAACGGGTCCTTGTAGGATGTATCCTTCCTCTTGTCAGACCTAATCAATCATTATCAGTGGCTTTCTTAAGCCCAAGCATATCCTATCTTCATCAAAGATCAAGATAAATCAAACTTTGTTCCTATAAATTACCCTTGTCAAAACAAGAAACTTGAACTCTCTTCGAGAGGTTCTTCCTTTTTGTTTGCTTTATATCACTCACTCTGGTTACATCCCGGATAGCATTCTATCTTTTACACCCCAGCTAAAATCCCATCCCCAGCCATAATCCTAATCGCATACCCAATCCTTTATCCCTGATGCAAACTTGAATCTCCTATCCCTCATTCTTCTACTTCCTTCTTCTTTTCTTTCCCTCATCTTGTCACTCTTTGTCGTCTTTTCAAGACGCCACCAGGGCTTCATTGTTCCTCCCTACTTTCCTCTTGAGGGGGCATCATCCTAGTCATTCTATTCTAAATCTATCCCAATCATTACTCTGGGGCAATTTCATTGCCTACGTCCACATATTCGCGTTGTCTATTGTTTTAAACGTATTTGAAATAGCGTTATTCTAACACTATGTCGAAGAGGAGCAAAATGTAGACACCTAAATCTGATTAACCTAATTCAATCATATTTAGTACCTTTTGGGACATATGAACTAAGTAATTAAGCATTACCTATTTGACCCATGTCATCCCCTAGCCCTAATTAATTCAATTAATTGGCTATAGTCCTGATTAATTATTAAAAGCAACCAATAGATTAACAATTAATTAAAACCCTATTCCCCTATTATTGAATGAATATGCTATTTATGTAATTCAATTTATTAATATTCTCTTTAACCCCTGACCTAACCTATCCCAACCACCTAACCTTGTGTTCTAACTCAACCCAACCTCTTCACCCATCCTAATCCTAATCCTAACCCTAATCCTAATCCTAAACTCTCCCTAATGATGTCACATTCCTAATCTTTGGATTAGGAATTCAATGCCTTCCCCAAAGTCAAATTTCTCAAGCCATCACCATCCAAGTGTATTTAATACTCTTACACCTTCATCAATGCCTCTTACATCCCTCATTAAGGCTCTTACACCCTCTTTATGAGCCTTATCTTCTAGAGTCTTCTTGGTCCATTTTCCTAAATGGTCACATTCCTCCCTACTTTCAACCCAATCATAGTGTGACAAGTGTCACAATTTGATGCACTTGAAGAAGCACAATCCATGTGCTCTCTTCTAGTGGCATCCTGAACTCTCTTCAGCTTTGCATTTGAACCACCCATTTTCAACCCCATTTCCTATAAATAGAAGGCTCATTCCTTCACATTTCATCCATATTTTGAAGCAACATCATAATGCAAGTTTTAGCTTAGATAATCCAATCTTTGAAGTAGAGTTACCATGCAGTTTTCAATACCCAATCATCCATCTTGAAGCATTGAAGCACATATCAATTGAGTGCACATCCCAAAATCGAGGACACATCTAAAGATCAAAAGCGACCTTGGATTCGATTTTAGGGATGTTTTCCCTCCTTAATCTTTATTGTTTTTAAGCTTGCTTTTCTATCCAATCTTGTATGTAGCTTGTTTATTAGTTGTAGAATGCTTTAATCTGATTATCATGTTCCTTTACAACTTGATTTTCATAGCTCACACATCTATGTTTGTAGCTTTCCTCCACATTTTATTTCTCATCTTCCTGATGCTTCAATGGTATTGCCATTGGAAAAAGTGCTTGTCTCTATCACTCGGTCTCTGTAGTCCTTGATTAGATGACCGACGCTATGACAGTATAAGCATGTCATTTCGAGGATAGTCTAGCTTCTAGAGCTTCTCATCCATTTTATCTTGCAGTTTGTAGCTATGTGACCATATCTACCACATGCTGTGCAATTTTCCCATGTGTTGTAATCCTAGACATATGAGCTACTAACTCTTCTCGGTTGATAATCATTATCTTATTCTTTTGGCTTTCATGCTTGCTTTTTCTTTTTCCTGAATTCAAGAGATGTGTGCCCATGAATTTTGCAAGTAGGACAATATTTTTTCATGTAGGATTCCTTCTTTGGTTGTTTCATCTTAGATTTACATTCATATTCTTTATTTCCATGCTTGTTACAGTTATAAAAATTTCCTATGAATGTAGATGTTGATTTAGGAATACCTTTAGCTTTGCTCCTACAAACATTTGAAGTGTGGCCTGGTTTTCCATAGTGATTGCATGACTTCTTCCTTGGTCTTGGATTTGTGTAGACATATTTTTGATTAGATTGATTTGATTATTATCCATTCTCGGTTACCCTAGACCAGTATTGTTGTTGACTCTTCTTTTTCCATTTAGAAAATCATCCATTCTTTTGGTACTCTCTTCAACTTTCTTGATCATATCATTGTGTTGTTGCTGAATCCTCACTTCATGCTTCAGTCTTTCATTTTCTTCTCTTAGCTTACCAATTTCTTCTAATTTCCCATTGAGTTCTATGTTCACTTGGTTTTCCTCATGACTCATAAGAACTATTTGATTGGTGATCTCATGATGATGTTCAGTAAGTCTTTGTATTTCTGATTTTCTCTCTTGTAGCTTTTCAGTGATCTTCCTCCTGTCATAAATAGCTAATGTTATTTCTTGTTCAGCTTGTCTTGCATTATTCATAACATCAATCATCCTTACCATCTGTGTCTCTTGACCAATTCACAGTATCTTTACTTCATCTATCAGATGTTGATTGATTTCATTTAGACTTGTAATGCTTCCTTCTGACGTGTCTGATGTATTGCTAGATATAGATCCTGATGACTCAAATAAATCATGTATCCCTTCTTCACGATAGTATGTTTCATTGTAGCAAGATGCCATGGGTTTTCTTTCATCTAGTAGCTCTCTCATCTTGATTCTTTTTTCTTTGTATTGCTCATAGAATATCTGTATTTCTAACTTCTAATTCTCAATACTCTTGTCTAGCTTATACCTTTCCATTGTATGATCTTTTCTCTCAAGTGATTTAAACTTTTCAAAATAAGAGATCTATCTCTGATACCAATTGTTGGAATAATGGAATGGTGTGTACTGAGAGGGGAGGGGTGAATCAGTACCCTTAAATTTTTTTATCAATTAACCTTAATCCTTCAGTAATCAATTCCTTGCATTACCGACCATAAATGATATTCTATCTTTGTGTATGTAATATCAAATCAAAAAATTAATTTGCATGTAAACATTCATAGAAACATTCATGAAATGTAATGACACATGACACAAGATTTGGTAACGCAGAAAACCCCTATTAGAAGGTAAAAAATGCGATGGGGATGAAACCCACAAAAATTCACTATCTGTAGAATGGAAGGGGCTGATTAAGGCTTACATGTTTGATCACTTATGATGATCTTACCCTATTAGGAGTAACATGTTTAGACTGGTTAAGGTCTACTCGGTTAAGAGATTTAGCAACACTATTTAGTGTGCACTCGGTTAAGAGATTTACAAAAGGATTGTTAAATCCACCTTCTTAAAGGATTTCTTTTATTTGTTACACTTGTTAGAATGTTGTCAAAAATACTTATTGACCTGAGTATGTGCAATCCTAAATTGCTGAGTACAAATCCTTCAAGTTCACAATATGATGTATCACCTATAGTGATTGATTATTACCTTTGTTCTTCTTGGTAGCCTTGGATCTTATTCTTTATAACTGATTTCATCTTTTGTTGTCCTTCTACATAAAAATCTGTATCTGATCCATAGATGTGATCCTTAGCTACAATCATCATCACATCGACTTGGTCTATTGACTACACATCTATTTATACAATGAATTGACCTAAATAGGTTTCACATTTTACAAATATAACTCTATGACCAAAGGTTTACAACTTAACCTTGATCTCCTAGTTTTGCATGTTTACAATCAGTTAGACTAATTAAAAAAATTACATTTACTTTACTTATCCCTCAATAAATAGTTTTAAAGATATGCTTTAAGGCCAAATATAAAACTCAAGTGTTTTATCTGACGTGTAACTCAGATCCACATTTCTTGGAATAAAATTGTCTCTTGGTAGACTAGTGCTTGGGTTGCTCTGTAGTCTTTCCTCGGTGATGTCTGTGTAGACATTCTGCTTCTCAGTTTTCTCTGTCGACTAACTATCGGTGTTCCTCTGTGAAATTGTTTGTCAGTTTACATTGTAACTGCTCTGTCGGTGAAAACTAGTTTCGGTGACCTCTGCAAACTATTGTGTCGGGTTGCACTATAAACTATCTTTTGGTGATCATGTTACCGACAGTTCATAAAACTGTTTCATTTGTATACTAATGGAAAAATATGATCATCAATGTAGGGATCAATCCACAAATGGGAAAATATATTGCTAACATGGCACAATGAATAAAGAAGCTTAACCATCCAACCCTCAAAATCACAATGAGGGTTATTGTATTTAGAATGTAATTTGAAAGGGCTCAACTGATATTGCATTAATAAATGGTGTCCTTTATGAGGAAAATATGCATTGGTGTGAGACTAGGGACTCAATTCCTTGATGATGTTACAAAGAGAGAAACCAAATTGTGCACTAGAAAAGTGCAACTATTCATAATCATCTTTGGATTCAACATATGAGGGTAAATTTTGGCTGGTAAAGTTAAGAGAATTATTTACCACCTTTTGGTGTGGAAAGGTGTACAATTGAATATTGATTTCTTATGTTTAGGTAGAGCAAGAAACTATAATGGAACAAATTGTAGTTTTTCATTGCAGTGGAAGGGGTCATGATCATAAGTACTCAAAGATTGATAGGTTAATATTTTAGTTTTATGAAGAAATCCTCCAAAACAATTGAAAAAATAGTAATTGATCTCAATTTCCAAGACAAATTCTATCAATCAAACCTCCTGCATGTCGTTAAGTATTCCTCATGGTCCCTCTTAGCTCCTTTACATCTTTTTGCTTATCTCCTTTTCTATCTTGAAGGTACAATGATTACAAAATTGTCACTTATTAACTAGGATTAACATCAAAATTGAATGTACAATAATTAAATAACCATTGAGCGGTTTGACCCTTTCCATTCATTTGCCCAAACAAATTTGTCTCCTCCTATATATATACTCCTCTTTCATTTTTTCACCAATCTTTTAAAATGAGCTATCTTAGAGGAGAAATTGAGGTAAAAAAGCTTGGAAAAAATGCATCCGGGTCTCTACCAAAATTTTGCAACACCTACAATCAACTTGTCACGTGCCATTTTTGAAATAAGATTTAATAATAAACAAAACTAATAAAATTAAAATATAAAAAATACAATATTAATTAAAATTGAGTTAAGTTCAATTAATGGTCAAAAGGCATGAAATGAAATGTTGTCGCACCCTCAAACATGAGGTATAAAAGGGAGAAGAAAACTTCATTTGAAGGGGGATATGGGGAAAGTAGGGGAGAAGGGAGCATAGGAATTAAGGATAGATGAATGAAGGAATAAATAATGGAGCATGTGAATCAAGGAAGGATTAGTAAAGTAATGAGAAGTAAATAAGGAAGTGACTCTTTCAAATGATAGAAATTATGAAGGGTTGTACTCTTCTAAAGGGTGCTAACTGTGAAATGTTGTGACTCTTTTAAAAGGAAGAAGCTATGAAGGGTTGTAGCATTTCAAAGGGTGGTAATTGTGAAAGAGAAGAAATGATGAATATGAATGAGAAAATTACTTTGTTGATACATTACTTGATGTGCTTCATACATATATAAGGTGAAGAAGTTGGTTCAGAAACTACTAGACATATCATAACTATCAACTACATTGTAATTTGTAACAATGTAAAATTATACTTATGCCAACATCCCCCCTTATGACATTGTTTCTACAAAAGTACCAACGGACCCCCCTTAAGCCTTACACAAAAAAATTTGCTAATTACATAATTAGAATACACATTTTAAGAATATTCTCTCTTGAAGAAGAAAATATTGAACAAAGTGAGGGTCCTTCAAGATATATCTAGACCCTCATAAAGGTTTACCTTCGAGCTATGTTCTTAGGCTCTTAGTCCCAAACTCTTGAATTATTTAAAAATCCCTAGGAGGTATGATGTAGCTCTATCATTTTTTGATGATTGTAAAAAGGTATAATTCTCAATCATATACTTTGAAACTCACTAGACAACAATCCACATTGAGCTCAACACCAATTCTTGAGCCTTTCTTCAAAATCAATCTTCACAATACATGCATTCTATAAAACTATCAACATCAAATAAAAATAATAAAAGGAAAGCAAGAAACTTAACCCAAAAATGCTTCTCATGCAAATTACCATCTCAAAGTGAGAAGCTAGCTTGAGATAACGGAAATGCCTCTATTCTTCAGTTCCTCCAACCTCCAATATGACCTTGTTATACTTCATCCATTTGATTTTTCTAGTGGAACTTTGAAGGTTGTGTCATGTGGAACAAATATGGTCCCCAAAATACAAGAAAAATATTGTTTAAGGATCCATACAAAACTTCAAAGGTTCTATCAAGTGTAAAATGGATGGCTCTAAATGACATTTCAAATTTTTTCTCATTATGTTTGGATGATGCAAAGGTTAGATATGACTCAACCTGATGCAACATGTTCATTGTTACATTGTTCATGCCATCAAAGATCTGTCTCAATTGTAGAAGTTGCAAAAACAGTATTGCCTTTGGATGCATATCATTGATATTGACTAAATTGTGAAATTATTCATATATTTGAATGGTGGGAGGAATGGGCAACCTAATGCGTGGATCTTAACAATGTAACCTAAATTCCAAACAAATCAACCATCAAACATTTTAACACTAATTTTGTTCCTAGAAATGCTCAAACTTTCGACACCATTATATGTTGTTTAACCTCTTTTATTACCTGATTAAGAACTTTATTTTTCCACAATCCATGATAGTTATTTCAGATGTTTATGGTTTAGATTGTGTTTAATTTTTTGAATCAATATTTTGGATCACATTCTCTGATCCATCATCAGGATGATAGGAAGTAAAATAGAAAGCTCAAGGAGAAGAAAGATGGATAGTGTTAGACCTCAAAAGGCTAAAAAGATTAAGACAGAGATGGAGATCGAAGGGGTTGCACAGAAACCAAGGGGAGCGAGTGAAGATTAGAAGAGAACCAAAATTCAAAAATAAAATAATATGTCCAACTTAAATAAAACCATAAGAAACCAAAAATGAAAATAAATACATTACAAAAAACATATAAATAATTATAACTAGATATGTAAAAATAAAAACTAAGATAAACCAAAAAAGAAATAGCAGCAAAGCAGATACATAAAGAGGGAAAATTAAAATCTAATAAAAGAAACACAAAATCAATGAAAATAAAACCACACTAAAATTATAAGAAAAATATATATAACCCTGATCTTCTTCATGTTTGTACATCATATGCAACCCTGATCTTTAAAATGCGGAAAATGCTTCAATCTTTTTAACCTCTATATTCTGTTACATGACTCCATAGATAACTTGATCTGGTACAACCTTCGGAATACCAGTGACTCAAATACAAACCTCAATGTAGGAGTGACTCATCGGTGATCAAAGCCAATTTTTTCACATAAAACTCATTCCTATTTCACATTATTCTAGACAAGAAATCCATTTGATTTCTTTTTCAAATGCCTTTTTTTTTTCTAAAAAATCTGTTGCAACAATATTTATTTCTTTATAACCATTGTCAGACTCTGTTATGAATTGGTATAACGGTCTACATAGACTGCTTTTGCGTAATCATCTTAACATCAACCATGAGTTGGTTGTATTCTTTATTCTAAACATTTTCAAACTATAGATGAGAACAACATAGGTAAATAAATGCAATAAAAATATCATCCATTAGCGCTTAAAATTTGTAATACCTTACCAAATCAATATTATGTCTTCTATGCTTCTATTATGTGCTTCTGTAATTGGGACGAACTTGATAGCTGTTCTTTGAATAGGCCTATGCCACCACCCACCTTAACTTTTAAGGTCATATGCATACATGTCATCTTTGATACCATATGAAGGAGAAAATTAATTTAGTGGTACATTACTTGATGAGCCTCATATAGGTTTGGCAACTACGAGACATGACATATCTGTCAACTACATCATAACCGCTAACAATGTAAAACTGCACTTACACCAATAGAAGAGATAAGAGCTCTCCCTCATATTGAAGATATAAAAAGGGAAGAGGGTTATATATATTTAAGCGTGTTAATAAGAGATTGTGTGCTTTAGTGGATTTGATCAAGCAGGGGTAGTGCTATTTCATAGATCATTATTTTTGTTGTTCCCTAACAATTGCAGTAGGTTAAATCCCTTAATAGGGTAGATCCTAACAGATCTTTGTTATAAATCCTCTAACAAGGTGACACGTTGACAAGTGTTTAAAATCCTCTAACAAGGCTACTCTTAAAAGGGTAAAGGTTCTAATAGGCCTAAGGAAAATACCTTAACCGGGTAGCACCTAACAGTGATGTTGTAAACTCCTAATAGGGTTAAGCTCCTCACAAGTCGCACTTAAGAAGATTACATCATCTAGTGGGTACTAATCCCCACCGTGGTTTTTTCCCTATTTTGGTTTCCACGAGATAAATCTGTGTGTTAAATGTGTGGATTGATTTGCATGTTTATGGTTTTCATTTATTGAATATATGGTTAATCTTTTGAATGGTGGTTTAAGTATAAGAGGTTTAAAAGATTGGATCATTTGGTACATTACTGATTCCCCCTCCCAGTAATATGATCTTAGGATTAACAGGAAATACTTGGGAATGCCAATTCATTAATATATTGGTTCTATTATATATTTTCATTCTTGTTATAATTCTTAATACATGTATAATTAATTATATTAATGGATTCTTTTAATACTCCTTTTATCCAACCAACCATCCAATTATGGGGTGAAGAAAGAAATGCAAGATAAGGAGGCAGTAGCATTGATACCCCCATCAAGTATGTCAACCCCTATGTAGGGACCAAGAAGCCAAGCGACTAGATTTTCATTCTATACTCTTGGTCTTGATTGGAAAGAACATGCTCCAAACACCTTACCCAACACCTTACATAATTCTAAGAGGGATTCCATAGTGTGGATTGGTTGGTAGGAAAATCCTTTGTTTGAAACCCATTATTCTTTTAAAGATGATGAATAAGGAAACATAGATAGGAGGTGCAAATACAAGCAATTGCTTTGGGCCGATCTTATCATGCTCTATTCAAACTCTGTTGTAATCAAACCTATCTAATGAATTGTGATAATTATATGTATTTATATTTATATGTAAGATTACTAACCCTAATCTAGAGATAATTATGACTTACGACAATCCAAAGTGGGTAAATTATATAACTAATTTTTTTGCATACATGCTCCCATATCTAGTCATTCTTTGGTCTTCAAATATCTGTATACTTAATTCATAAGGTTTATATGTGTGCCTCATATTGTTGTTTGATTTTATTTTTATATGTTTATTTGTAGTCTGTATGTTTGATCTACACACAAACTCAATGAAACATTAATAACGGCTTAGTCAAATCGAATTGAAAGATAAAATATGATTAGATCAATTGAAATGATAAACCTATTGAGCCTCTCATTTATCTCTATTTCTAAGTTCTATTGCTCTCAACTGCATTAGAGATTCCAGTGACAACCTAGAAATCATGAAATGATCTTGACGAAGAACTATGCTAAATGCAAATTTCCATTATGATCCTAATTAAGAATTCTCAAAGCTAAATGATAATGGATGCAAAGTGTAAGTGAGGACATGTGAATTGGTCCTCTAAATGTGAATTACTAGTAAAGTGGTGTGATAAAGTGAATTGGTAGTAAAGTGGTGCTTTACACTAAGAAATGCCTTCTATTTATAGGAATTCCCAAGGGTAGGGGGTAGAGTGATTTAACCATGGTCAAAATATGGTTGAGGTTAAGGTTGAGTGATGTGTCCTCTTTGTGTGGACAAGATCACTTTATATGATTGAGTGGTCAAGGTAGTGTTAAGACTGTTAAAAATCTTGCTTCAATTGTGTCCTCATGGCATCTTTCTAAAATGTTTTTAGGCTTGGTTCTAGTGTCATGTTTGTTCTTAAGTCCTTAAAACCCTTGGTATGTTTGGAAAACCCTAGGTCCAAGGCATGTTATAATATTGTGTTACCTTTTTTAAATCACTTAATTTGCCTTTACCCGTGTGTTTTAATGACTTTGTCAAAGGGGCCATCACTTTAAGTCATGTATCCTAGCGGGGTGGTATATTAATTTTATCCTAAGGCTAATGTCCCCAAGGTATTTTATTTGTTTCCTAAGTATCTGTTAGAATAAATGATGGGGGGGGGGGTGAATCGGTGGCATAAAAAATTAATCCAATAACCTCTAGTTATCTTGAGTCCTATAAGATGTATGCCTTTAAACAATCTTATCAAATAACTACTGCTCAGAGTCTACTGTTTATCCTTATACTTAAGCTTTACCGAATAGTAGTCTAGTATTTATCGAAATACAATAAATAACTTAGTGCTTACCGATCATCCTATTTTTAGTAATGTGTAAAGCAAAACATTAAAGAAATGAACCATATACACATTTGACACATGGATTTTTAACATGGAAACCCTGTTAAGGGAAAAACCACCTGGTACAGGTAACCCAAATTTTTTTATTCTTTTGAAGTGAGCTTAGTGAAGAGCCAACCCTGTTAAAGGTTACAAACACACTATTAAGTGTGACCTTGTTAGAGGATTTAAATATAATAGTTTGTTACTTGATATCTGGCATTCACTATGCTATCTTATGACCAAAATTTTTGATACTCCTTGGGATGTATCTCAATATATAAAGGATAGTTAAATCCTGCTCGGTTAAGAGACTTTCTGATCCAATGGTTAAACTGAAATAGTAAATGATCTGTTCGTGGATACAACTAAACTTTGTAGATTTTCAAATCTATTGTAATCTCATAATACCTTTCTGATCAATGTTTCCCTTCTATTCCTTTTCTCCACTTCTTTCTACTCAGTGATGTTGTTTCTCTGTTGCTTGGTGTCTGCAGAAAAATTTAGCTCTTGTTCTTCATCTTGTTTGATCAGGACTGTATGAAGACTTCTTTCTTCACCAGTATTCTCTTCAACATCTTCTTCTCTATTCACCCCTTAATTCACAATGAATTATCTTGTCTCTTTATAGACATGATTTTGACCATTTCTAAGTCCTTGTCTTTCTTGTTCTTGATGTGATTTAGAAATCTCACCATTCTTTGATTTAAAGCATGCCTTAGTTTTATCCCGTAGATTTCTCCTTGACAACTGGAATAAAACTATCTTTAAAAATATAGCTTTTAACTTGTCGATGAAAAAAATGTAATCAAACAACTAACTCCATCTTTAGCTCATGCCAACTAAGTCTTTTGTCATTTCTGAACTTTAGTTCTCATCGGTGTTTAACTCCTTGTTTGCTCGGTCTTGACTTTAGTTGTCATCGGACATCTCTATCTGTCGGGGTTGTCTATCCATTGGGAAACACTATGACTTTCAGTTCTACTCGGGTATCACTTAGGTTCCGTCAGTAATGCTTTCTCGAGTATTACTGTGACTCTCCTCTTGGTTTCTCTGTTCGTCAGTGTGCACTGTCTGTCGGTGTCTGTTGTCACTTGGTGTATACTAAACTTTAATGCATTACTGATAACATAACCATTATTCCTTTGGTTCTTTAAAATCTTTGACAATATGAATATGACCAATAAGATTATATCAAGTTGACATCAATGACAATACAATACATTAACTAATTTAATGTCTTGCATTAACTCTCTGCATCTCAGTGATCATCAACTTAACAACTTCAAACATTCAATCAGTTATAGTTCATCAATCTCTCCCTTTTGCATTGATGGAAACACAATACATAATACTAATACAATATGAAATATATCACTTGTAGTCCATCAAAATTTACCAAACTTATTTTCCTATAACCAATACAAATGTCTGACTCTCAGTAAGCTCTACTAGCTTAGATTTGATTCTTGCAGAGTACTTTATTCAATCTTCATTCCCTTCATTGGATAGATGTAGCAACTTCTAATTTTGTCTCTCCCTTTGTTGTAACTTCTCTTTGATGGATATCTATTTTTCCTTTGACAACAATATGTTTCATAGAATACTTCTCTCCCTTTGACAACAATGCCAAAATTATTTATCTTTATTTAATATATTCCTTGAATTTCCTTTCCATCAACAATATAGCTCTATATTAGCCAATTAATATCTCTGGTGTTCTATGCAGATAAGTACCTTGATGTGCATAGATGTATCTTTTCATTCCATCTCTTATCTTACATCAACATAAATGATCTTCTGATTGTGTGTCAGCTGATGCAACCTCCTAGTCAGCTTAGTGACCAATAGACAAGGGTCGGACCCCTAGTCTCTTCCTCAAGTACTCAAATGTACCTTTAGGCAATGGCTTGGTGAATATGTCTTCTAATTGTTCCTTGGATTGAACATATTCCAGTATCACCTTTTTCTCTTGCACTTGTTCTCTTAAGTAATGATACTTGATAGCAATATGCTTTGTCTTAGCATGCATGAATGAGTTAATTGCACTTGTATTATCATAATAGATAATCACTAGTTCAATAATTTTCATATTCATACCTTCTAGTAATTGCTTGATCCATGCAATATTAGAGAAATTTGGAGCAAAAGCCACATATTCTACTTCTGTAGTAGATTGTGAGATGCATCCTTGCTTCTTACTGATCCATGTGACAAGTCTATCACCCATGAAGAATTCTCCCCCTATTGTGCTCTTCCTATCATCTAGGTTTCCAGCCCAATTAGCATCTGTAAATACTTGAAGCTCAAATTTTCCTTCTCTTTTATACCATAATCCATAGTCTTTGTTATTCTTTAGATATCTTAGAATTCTTTTGACAATGATCATGCGTGATTCCTTGGGATTAGCAGAGAATATTGTAACTATTCCAACTGCATGTGCTATATCTGGTCTATTATGAACAACATACATTAGCTTTCTAATCATTGATCTATATAGGGTCTGATTTACCTCAGGTGACTTGTCTTCCTTTGTTAGCTTGCATCCAGTTTCCATAGGTGTTCCAATTGGCTTGGAGTCTTCCATCTTGAATATTTTGAGAACTTCCTTGATGTATTTGGATTGTGTGATGTATATGCCTGCATCTTGTTGAAGAGTCTGTAGACCAAGAAAAAATTTGATCTCTCCAAACATTGACATCTCAAACTCTTTTCTCATTTCATTAGAAAATGATTTGCATAACATATCATTACCTCCAAATATGATATCATCAACAAATATTTCAGCAATCAAAATGTTATCATTTGTATCTTCTTTTAAATATAGATTACTATTTTCACTAGTTCTTACAAATCCAATACTTATGAGATAGGAGTGAAGTATTTCATACCATACTCTTGGTGCTTGTTTCAATCCATACAAGGCTTTATGTAGTCTACAAACCATGTTTCTCTTGTTAGGATCAACAAACCCTTCTGGTTTTTCAATGTATACCTCTTCCTCTAGTATTCCATTCAGGAATACGTATTTGACATCCATTTGGTATACCTTGAATCCTTTCTATGCAACATAAGAAAGTATAATTATGACTGTTTCTAGTATAGAAAAGGGCACAAAGGTTTCTCCATAGTCAATACCTTCTTCTTGTGAATATCCCTTGCATACTAATCTTGCTTTGTTCCTTGTGACTTCTCCATTCTCATTCAGCTTGTTTATGAATATCCATTTGGTACCGATGACATTTTTGTCATCTCATCTCGGTACTAGTATCCATGTTTTGTTCTTCTCTATCTGTTCTATCTCTTCATTCATAGCACTGACCCATTCTTCATTTTCAAGTGAAGTATTAATAGATTTAGGCTCAAAATCACAAATTAAACATATAGTGTTTAGTGACTTACTTCTTGTTCTCATTCCAGCCTTCTTGTCTCCTATGATAAGGTTTTGTGGATGATGTCTTTTGACATACTTGGAAAGTATCTTTTCACCTCTTTGTTAATCATTCTGATCATCATCTTGACCTTCATTCTGATCTCCATCGCTTGGTACATCATCTTGAGCAATTTCCTAATTTTCGGTGTTTGCAGCCTGATGCTAGGGTGTATTGTTCTGTCGCTCGGGAGTGATACATTGTTTCTCAGACAGAGTGTCAGGTTGTTCACTGTAAAAAAGCTTGTTGTAGTCTTGTGGTTCTTTTCTTCTTTCCTCATTATTTTCTCTGTAAATTTATCTATTTTGACATTTTCACTTTCAATTATTTTGTTAGAGGTTTTGTTAAGACATTTATAAGCCTTGCTCTTGGTAGAATACCCTAAAAATATTCCTTCTTCACCTTCGGAGTCAAGTTTTCCATTTTTATCATCTTTCAAAATATAACATTGACTTCCAAAATTTTTGAAGTAACTTACATTGGGTGTATATCTATATCATTGCTCATAGGGTGTCTTATTGGTGTCCTTCTTCAATTGTACTCTATTCAATGTGTAGACAACAGTACTGACAACTTCCCTCCAGAATGTTTGAGTGATGCATTTTTGAATCATCAGTGTTCTGGCACAATCAACAATTGATATGTTTCTTCTCTCAGCAATCCCATTTTGTTGTGGTGTTCTTGGTGCATAAACATGTCTTTGGATTCCATGCTCATTACAAAAGTTAGAGAATTCATCAAAAATAAATTTCCCTCCTCTATCTGATGTTAAGCATTTCAGTTCCTTACCACTTTATTTTTCTACAATAGCTTTATACCATTTAAACATCTTGAATGCCTCTGATTTTTCTTTTAAGAACATAACTGTCATCATTCTAGAATAATCATCAACAAAGAGAATGAAATATCTATCTCCATAGTAACTTTTTTTTCTCATGGGTCCATATAGATTAGTATGGACTAATTCTAGAATGGCATTAGATGTGTAGGTTTTTCTCTTGAAACTAGAATTTTTCATTTTCCCTTTTTGACAATTCTTACACATGACATGGTCAAATTTTGACATTCTCATTAAGCCTCTTACTTTCCTTTTATTGCTTATCCTAACCATGTTGTCTAAATTCACATGACATAACCTTTTATGACACAACCATATGTCTTTGTTTCTAGCCATTAAACAAGTGGTGTTTATATCATCAAGATAGAATAGGTTACCTTTTGTCTGTTCACCAGTTCTGATCAACCTTCTTGATTCATTGAAGATATTTGCCTTCTTTTTCTCAAATACAACTCGGTGACCTGTGTTATTTAGCTATGAAACACTCAATAGATTATAGTTAATACCTTTTACCCAGTATGGATTTTCACATCTGATCATATTATTCAACATTATAGTTCCTTTACCTTCAACCAGACAGGGTGAGTCATTACCCACTCTTACTGATCCACCATTATAATACTCAAAAGTTTTAAAATTTTACTTATCTCCAGTCATGTGGTAAGTACAACCACTATCAATAATCCAGACCTCATTATTACTAACCTTAGATATGAGTGCAGTTTCTACATACCTTTCCTCTTCGTCTGAATCATCTTTCATAGCAACAAATACCACTTCAATGTCTTCATCAGATTCAGTTTCAGTGTTGTTAGCTTTGTTCATAGCCAGGTAACAAGCTTTATTCCCTTTGTCCTTGTAGTCTCAGTTGTCTTTTCTGTCATATTGTCGGTTGCTTTGGTAATCTCTTTCATCACCTCTATCAAACTTCTTTTCATATGGTATGTCACTTTTTTTGTCTTCTTTTCTTTTGTTAGGACATCTAGTAGCAAAGTATCCAATCTCTTTACAATTAAAACATACAAGTGGTAGTTTACCTTTGTATCTACCTTTTCCTCTTTGCAATCTTCTAGCCATTAGTGCTTCAATCTCATCAATATCTTGGTCATCACTATCACTTTCACTATCATTTCTCATAGTGTTTTTATGACTTGACTTACTTATTTTCAAAGAATATTTGAATGCAGACTCAATAGATGGTAAGACACTGTTGTCAAAGTTATTTATCTCAAATGAAATAAGTCTACCAATTAGAATATCTAGAGTGACATTATTATTTTCCACTGCTCTCATTTCTTATATAGTAGATACTCTAATAGCATAAATAGGCAATAAGGTTCTAAGAATTTTACTTACCACTGTTTCTTGTTCAAGTACACCTCCTACTCCTCAGATATCATTGACTACCTCTTTGATTATGCATCTATACTGAGTGATGTTTTCTCCTTCTTTCATTCTTAGGTCATCAAACCTCCCTCTTAGGCTTTCTGCCTTAGCTCTTAGTACATTTGCATCTCCTCCATGTACTAGCTTCAATTTGTCCCACATTTTATTTGTAGTGGTGGATGTTTTGACATCTTCAAATTCAACATCAAAGAGTGAGGAAGCAAGCTCTATCATCATAGAATTGTGCTCATGCTTTTCTCTCAATTGATCAAGTGTGTGAGGTCCTATGGGAAACACATATTCAACATCCAAGTACTGAGTAACATCATTTCCAATACCTAATAGGTGGAGTCTTATCCTTCTTTTCCATGATGCAAAGTTGTCCTTGTTGAACTTAGGCACATCCCTTTTGCTCATCTTGTGATCTTTTTCTTGAGCCTTTAAACTCCCTTTCTAAGCACACAAGCTCTTATACCAATTGTTAGAATGATTTAGAGGGGGGAGGGGGGGGGGGGGGAATCAGTGGCCNGGGGGGGGGGGGTGAATCAGTGGCCTCAAAAATTAATCCAATAACCTCTAGTTATCTTCAGTCTTACAAGATGTATGCCTTTAAACAATCTTATCAAATAACTACTAATCAGATTTTACTGTTTATCCTTATACTTAAGCTTTACCAAATAACAATCTAGTATTTACTGAAATACAATAAATAAATTAGTGTTTACCGATCATCCTATTTTTAGTCATGTGTAAAGAAAAACAATAAAGCAATGAACCATATACAGATTTGACACATGGATTTTTAACGTGGAAACCCTATTAAGGAAAAAACCACTTGGGACCGATAACCCAAAATTTTCACTCTTTTGAAGTGAGCTCTATGAAGAGCCAACCCTGTTAAAGGTTACAAACACACTGTTAAGTGTGACCTTGTTAGAGAATTTAAATATAATAGTTTGTCACTTGATATCTAGCATTCACTATGCTATCTTTATGACCAAAATTTTTGATACTCCTTGGGATGTATCTCAATATATAAAGGATAGTTAAATCCTGCTCGGTTAAGAGACTTTCTGATCCAATGATTAAACTAAAATAGAAAATGATCTATTCATGAATACAACTAAAATTTGAAAATTTTCAGATCTATTGTAAGCTCATAATACCTTTCTGATCAATGTTTCCCTTCTATTCCTTTGCTCCACTTCTTTCTACTCAGTGATGTTGTTTCACTATTGCTCGGTGTCCTCAGAAAAATTTAGCTCTTGTTCTTCAACTTATTTGATCAGGACTTTATGGAGACTTCTTTCTTCACCAGTATTCTCTTCAGCATCTTCTTCTCTATTTACCCCTTAATTCACAATGAATTATCTTGTCTCTTTATAAACATGATTTTGACCATTTCTAAGTCCTTGTCTTTCTTGTTCTTGATGTGATCTAGAAATATCACCATTCTTTACTTTAAATAATGCCTTAGTTTTATCCCATAGATTTCTCCTTGATAACTGGAATAAAACTGTCTTTAAAACTCTAGCTTTTAACTTGTCAATGAAAAAAATATAATCAACCAGTTAACTCCATCTTTAGCTCCTGCCAGCTAAGTCTTTTGCCATTTTTGATCTTTAGTTCTGATTAGTATTTAACTCCTTGTTTGCTCGGTTTTGGCTTTAGTTGTCCTCAGGCATCTCTGTCCATTGGGGTTTTCTATCCATTGGGAAACACTATGAATTTTAGTTTTTCTCAGGTATCACTTAGGTTCTGTTGGTAATGCTTGCTCGGGTATCACTGTGACTCTCCTCTCAGGGTTCTCTGTCCGTCAGTGTGCACTGTCCGTTGGTGTCTGTTGTCACTTGGTGTATATTATACTTTAATGCATTACTAATAACATAACCATTATTCCTTTGGTTTTTTGAAGTCTTTGATAGTATGAATATGACCAATCAGATTATATCAAGTTGACATCAATGACAATACAATACATTAACTGATTTAATATCTTGCATTAAATCTCTGCCTCTCAGTGATCATCAACTTAACAACTTCAAACATTCAATCAATTATAGTTCATCAGTATCATGCAAGTCCCTTTTAATCCAATAAAGCCTTGAACACAAGATGATGTCAGTTTAATAATCAAGGCATCGCACCATGATGCCAAGTGCCCATCCTTCAACAATTTGTGGCCATCTTCCAGCATTGTCAGATCAAATGCCATGTACAGTTGGCGTAAAGCCTAAAATAGAAGTTACCTGGAGTTTAACCTTCATGGAAACAAGATCGAGCGCTACGTGGAAAGTGGCCAAGCTTACAAAGGGGTTAAAGTTCTGACAAATCGAGTTGATCTAGTGGTTGGCGCTTTCCTGTGAACAAAATTTTCATGATGGATAACATTTGCAGGTTCACAAAAGGTGGACACATGGATAGGTGGTTGAGCTAGAGGAGGTTAATCTATGGTTAGATTCATCTTGATCCTATGATGTGCACTAAGCCTTAAAGAAAAAATGCAAGGAAGATACCCATTGAGGCTTCACACCTAGGTGCCATGTGTAAATTTGAGATCAGAGGTGCCTCAAGTCTCTTATCCCACATTGGTGGTGCTGAGGAAGAATTTCATGTTTTTATATCCAGGCCCACAGTGGTTAAATGTCAAAAGGCATGTGGATTTTTGGCCAAGCCATTAGTGTTCAAGCGGTTAGATGGAAGTGATGTGGCATCCAACTGGCAGACATGAAGGATAGTTTTCTAGGCCCATGCCTAGGTGAAAAGGGTGAAGGTGACAGGTGTCAGCAAAGCACTATAATGTGATACTAGTCATGACTGATACAGTCAGATCGTGGCTTTGCAACTACATGACATGTGATAGAATGACAGGTGGCGGAGCAAAATTGGGTGGTGAGGTGACATAGGTCCTATCCAATTAGAGGGTTCCATGTGGTAACAAGTGGTAGCTTCTCGAATAGTCATAATGATCAAAGGAGAGAGAAAGGGAGCTTTGTGGGTTCATGAGGTTCTACCACATGTCCTACCCAGAGCTAAAGGAAGATAAGATTCATGCAGATCTAGTTTGATCCAAAAGCTCGTGCTATCCCATGAAGGAAATTTTCTTGGTTGTTACTCATTGTAGGATCATGCCTGAAGGATGCATGTCCTTCCTGGTTTGTGTGGCCGTTAGTTTTCAAAGCCTAGAGGAGTTAATGTGTGGTCAGATCTACTTTGATCTAACAATAGGCATGATGCCTCTATCCCAAAGGCACAAGGTTTTTATCATTTACAGGTTCATGCGTAGTTGTCAGGTGTTACACGGTGGGTCTTGTCTGGAGATGGAGGTAAGGTAAAGGTCAGTCAGATTAGACCTAATCAGACAATGGGTGTAAAGCCTTGATCAAGAGTTGTATGATTTATATCCATAGCAGAATCATGAATTAGAGACACATGTCCAAATCAGATCGTTGGCTCACGTGTAACTTAAAGGGAGATCAATGGTTGTGTCTTAAAGATAGATAAAGTTTTGAATACCAGCCATCGATGGGGTATTTTAGGCTAGATGTAGCCATTGTAACAAATTTTTGAATATTCAAATACTTTCCTGAGGTTTTTCAGTTGTGGTAACATGTTTCAAGTTGTAGGGGAGTGGCTCTAGGTTATTTTTATCCTTGGCTTGACATTGATGATGTCGTTGAGTGGTGGAGGATGATTTTATGGTGCTATCTACATTAATTGTTGCATGGTATTGGAATGGGTCTCTGGTCTGTGTGATTTTTTTTGAAACTCTCTGCCCATTCTGTGTCTTTTCTACCATTATGACTGGTCATTTCCTACGTCCTGGTGGGTGGTGCATCAAATCAAATCTTTTGTTGATCTTGTGAAGGAAGATCAGTCGATGAAAGGAAGGATTGTATTAATTTAAATTTTGTAGAAGGAAAAGTGTCAGATGGATGTTACTTCTAGGGTTTCATTCTTCTACAAAAGGCCTTCTTTTCTTTGTGTTGGGGGTTCTAGTCTCTTTTGGTTCCAAATGATATAGCAGATTGTATTAAACTATATCAAGATAAGATAGACAGTTCTTTTTTATCTTTTGCATGTTATTCAATGGTGTATTTCTTCAATCAGATTAATATAGAAACAAGATTCATCATACTCAATACAAGCTTTTCTCATATTCAAGTATCTCCTTTGTGTTTATCTTTTGAGTTGTGAGTTTTCTAACTTATTTCATAGAATTTGTTTATGTATATGTTTTTAATCCTTAGCTTTGATCTAGGATCAAATTAAAATGCTTAGGATATGACATAGGCTCATTTGATTTGTCTACCTGAGGATCTTCTACGAAGTGTGTGGTCTGGGTTTCTTGTGTTTATGGCTATGAGTCTTTAACAATAGGTTGGTTTTAGTATTCAATATTTTCATTGAGATATTCCCCAATGGATAAGGCATTGATCAAGAACTAGTACATTCTATAGTGATATATGTCTGATTGTGTTTGGCTATATTCTAAAAAGATTAAATCAAAACCATTCCCAAGTTCTTTACATTTTGTGGTTTTTGGTTGCATGTCCTACATGGTAATGGAGAGTCAATGAATGTGTGATTAGAATTTATTACTTTCTTACCATCACCTATTGTTAAAATCTAGAGTTGTAAAGAGTTAAATATTTATCTAGATTAGGTGTACCTGCCTTGGTTTTGTAGAGCTAGAAGTGCAGAGGGTAGTATTGTCCCTATAGTTGGTCCAGTTACCTTGAAGATCTTCCATACTTGGAGCTAACCACTCTTAAAATCAATCTCAAGGTATATTGGTAGCTTTCAAAGCATAAGCATTTTTAAACACAAACAAAATAGAAACTCTGCTAGGGAGATGCAGTATATTGTCATAAATGATGCAAGTTTCAAGTTGAGCTAGACTCATGGCCTGCTTATTTATATAAGCCAGTAAGTTAATCATTGGAAGCATAGAGTTACTCTTGTTTAGCCCCTTATTGTTGTCCTTTGTCTTGTGAGTTTCCTTATTGTAGTATTCATCTAATATAGTGTTATCTTTTCCCAACTTGTTTTGGGTGATGACTCTGAGAAATCTCTATAGTAGTGAAGAGTAACAAATATTATTTTATGCACATTTTCTCAACATGAGTAATAGGAATACCAGATCTTGGGTGAGAAAACATCCTGAAGACAATTTGGAAGATGGGATTCCAACTACCTCTAAACTTGGTGAACCAAAGAAAGGAAAGAATAAAAAAGGTATTTCTCAAACTTGGAGACAAAGGAGTGATACAAGGATAGAAGAGCCAATCCAACACAACCATGAAGGAAATGCATCTGAATATGAAGAGGTTACAGACTTAGGACTGGGTCTGTATGAGGATTACTACTCTCCTGATGAGAGAGGAGATGAGGAGTTAATACATACTAACAATGTAATCCATGATGAACTTCAAGGACAAAATAGAAGGTCTAGAAGAAAAAGTAGGGGTGGAGAGAATAGGAATACTTGTGTTGTTCTAGACTCTTTATCCTCAAGAAGGTCTCATGTCCTCAATCATAGAAGAGATAAATATCATGAAGAGGTTTCAGAATATGACACTACTCTCCCAAAATCTGAAAGTGTATCTGAAGAAATTTCTGAATTGGAGAGGAAGATCTAGGAGAAAATTGACATCAGGAAACAAAGGGAAAAGGAAAGAGAAAATAAGATAAGACAAGATCAGATTAGGTTTGAACAAATGAAGAAGAAATTATTGAACCTGGAGGCAATGAACTATGTTGAAGAACCTAAGAGGGTTGAAGAAGATCCTGTCATTTGCCAAATTTTTGTTACTCAAGACCCCAAAAATAAGGGAAAGGAGAGAATGACACGAGTTCAAATAAATGAACCTATGGGTCACAAGGTTCCAGTGGATCCAATTTCTAAATTGGACACTGATCTTGAGAGTGCTAGAATGGAGAAATAAATTATATCTAAAGAGATCAAGAAAGCATAATTGGAAGTTGTTGCTTTAGAGATGAAGAAGAAGGTTGATTTTCTCCGGTAGTCTACTAGGCCTTCTCATGTTGGTGTTGAGGTAGCTGCAACATCAAATTTTAGGGCATCTACTTCTCAGACTAATATTCCATTTCAAAGGAGACCAACCCATGTAGAAAGGTACAAATAGTTTTCTTTTCTTGGTATTCCTGGTTTTCCTAATGCAGTCCCAAATGAAATTAGAGATAAAATTCCCAAGTTTGATGGAAATAATGTTATTACTTGTGAGAAACATTTAAAGAATTTTATTGATATGATGGATGACTATGAGATTGTGCATGAGGATGTATTGATGAATTTTTTTGTTTAGCCTCCGGTTGAGGATGCTAGGGGTTGGTTTAGAGGGCTACCTTATGATTTTGTGGGGTCTATGGATGAACTAAAGGATTTCTTTAAGGAAAAATATGGTTACAAGAAAAATTAGGGATTCATGTTGAATGAGTTAAATAATATAAAAAAGAATCCAAATGAGGATTTTGTTGAATTCAACATAAGATCTCAAAGGGCCATACATAAAGTTTTTCAAGTTATGAGGCTTGATGATAAGGTTTGTTTTTTGACCTATCTCAATGCTTTTGATTATAAAATGGGATACCTTCTTAGAGACAAGAATTTTAGAAACATCACAGAAGCTTATAAGGCAGTTGTTAACATTGAGACTAATAGAAGAGCATCAGGAAAATTGGGTAGAAGGGAAGATTGGAAGTTTTCTAGGAAAGAATCAGATAAGCCTTCTAATGTGAAACCCAAAGTGTAGGTTGACATGAAGCAGATTTTAAATGCCATAAAGGATTTGAAGCCTAGATAAAATAGAAATAATAGGGATCCAAGAAATGATAGGCCATTCACTAGCAGTTTTAATCAACAACCAAGAATGCAAAATTACCCATATACTACCTAGTGGAAGGATGGGAAACCTATTCTCCCACCTGATGATAAGACTCTTGATCCTCTACAAAGAAGCTTGGTTAATGTATATGATGATGTTTCATGGTGCACAACTTTTCAATCCCCACACAATCCTGACTATTGACCTGATGATAAGACTCTTGATCCTCTACAAAGAAGCTTGGTTAATGTATATGATGATGTTTCATGGTGCACAACTTTTCAATCCCCACACAATCTTGACTATTGTGCCATTTCCTTGAACATATCTACAAATGAAGCACAACAAGAAAGGGAAGAGGAGGATGAATTGTATGATGACAGTGGTTGTGCAATGAATTGTTTACATTTGAGGGGTGAAGAAGAATCTGATGATGAAACTAAAAACCAAGATATGGTTTCATCTGATGAAGAAGAAGAAGAGATTGATGACATAAGGTGTAATGTTGTAAGGGGTAAGGAAGATTTTGTAGTAAGAAGACCTTCAGATGAATAGATTGTACAAATAACTATAGACATGGTTGTAAACACCCTAATTTGGTCTGCTTTGACCATAGACCCTATTTTCCCTAAGTGTGATCATACCTCCAATTATGTCCAGACAACTCTTCAATCGGCTAGCATAATTCATACGAGTCAGCTTTGGGATCTCCGTCTGTTGGGCATCATTGGATTTTTCTCATCAGGCACTCTATTTTCAGCTCGTCGGGCATCACTATGATTTTTCTTCATCGGGCAATACTATCTTCTGCTTGTCGGGTATCACTATGAATTTTATTCTTTGCCTTTACCAATGGTGTGCACTCCATTGGTGTTGTCTGTCACTTAGTGAATACTTGACTTTTATGCATTGCTGAAAGCATAACCTTGTTTCATTGATTCTTTGAAGTCTTTGGCATTATGTACATGACCGTACAGATGATATCAAGTTGACATTAATGATAATACAAACCATTAACTAATTTAATGCCTTCCATCTTCTTCAACTTAACATTATCAAACATTCAATCAGTTACATGTCATCAAATATCATTGCACAAACATACCTGCATCTATAGTGGCAGATCGCCATGTCCATGCAACAAGAAGTAAAATGGAAAACTCAGTATGGGCAACATTAAGTGACACAACACCACCCAGATGGTGGAGTCCCTTGACCTATGAGCAAAATATGCATACAAGTCAGAAACATCCTACTACTCCCCAAACTATCACAACACCCTGTCAGTGTTGTGAAAGTAAATCATATGTACATGGTCAGTAACACGACCAATCAAGTATCTCCACTGACAGAAAAAAGGAAGATGGATATCCTCTTCATCCCATACAAGGCACTCTCTATACGGTCTCCAAATGAAATAGGGCATCATGTCTAACTACTGACACCAGTACATAAAATTCCCCATATGGGTCTAAATGATAGCTCCATCATACATAAAAACATATGGTCTGTCTGCAGGCAAATCATATGTACCGACGAGATGACATACAACAATGTGCTCCCACACCCATATCTGCAGGAGGGTAGCGCCACAGCCGAGTGACTTACCATTAAGGTAATCCATGTAAAACATATGGAAGTGCATATGCGCTAACATGCATGGTCCCCATGCATAAATAGTATGATTACAGACCATACTCTACAATATGGAACCAAAGCCAATAGAAAATCCACGCTACCAATGATCAGGGCATAGGATGCCACAATTCAAACTCCCTAGTAAGGTAGACAACCTATTGAGGCCCAAGCCAAATTGGGACCATGGAATATCATAAGCACTGGATAAACCAAGCTGATCCCAGGGAAATCTAGATAGCTCTGTCAAAGCAACAATGCCAGGTCGGGTAGCATACTCTGAAAGTGCACCCTGGATCGGAAGTTGAAGGATGCAGTACCCATCCTCCAAAGTAACAATACACTCTCTAGTGGGTAACCAGAAAGTGCATGTCTCTAAATTCCATCGCTCTACAAGTTTTGAGATCAGACCCCTATTGGTCATGATCTCTAGCATATAACCCTAAGTCCCTAAGAACTGACCTATCATCCTCCGATAGTTGGAACCTGTATACAAGACCCGCCAGTCTAGACTCCTGATAGCCCAGAATCCTTTGGGTTAATTGCACACAACAATAAATTAGAAATATATCAGTATCAGTCATATAGGGAAGTGTCAAAAACCAGCATATGAAGAAATGAGATAAGGAAATCAGGCAAACAGTTACAAATAAGTGATTGCGGTATTAAACCCTACATATGTGGTACTGTTATGCGATTGCAAAACACAACAGTCAATTGCGGAAAAAAAAGAAATTGTGGCATGCAAACAAAACAAGTGTGGAACTCTTATAAAATGCGGCACTAGGTCGGAAATTGCATCATTCATTCTGCAATTGCGGCAAAACAGTAGATGATTGCGACACAATTCATAGAAACTTAGAAAATAACAAATTTTCAAAGTAATAAATACATGCATTAATGACAGGCATAGCAAGAAAACTCACCGGACGTCGTGCACCAACTGGCCTATGATATGTCTGGACTCAATCAGATATGTGTGTGACTCCAGGAAGGCCTGCCATCGAATGAAAACATGAGAAAAATGCAAAGAAAACTAAGAACAACTCACCAAGAAATCAAGAGCTCCAAGAAGGTAATGTGAAAAATGAAGGGCCCTCTTGGCTACTTACAGGGGATTCTTAAAACCTAGTTCCTCTGTGACGTCTGAATTTTCTTCCCGGACCCTAAAAACTTCAACAGTCAATATTAGGGGCAATATTAAGCATTTTTCAAATCCATCAGCTACCTAAATTCAGAAATTACAGTTTTAACAAATTAACGCTCATGTCGCAACTTTTTGCTCAAATTTGTTGAGGTGGCATAAATACACCTACTATCGCTGGGGCAAGCTAGGGCAAGATCAAAATCAGAGAATCTTTGACACATTGTGACAAGTCACATTGCATCAAATAGGGGAAAATGTAGACACCCTAAAATGGACAGACTTGCGACTTTACATTAAAACCACTAATTTTCATCTATTAATTAATGGTTTTTAATCATTAGTTAATCATCTATTTTCCTCTAAATTTATTCCCCAAATCATCTAATCAAATTCCCAAAATTAATTAAATAATTAATTTTATTTAATTAATTAACCTTAATTGATTAATTACCATTGACTAATTAATTAAATTCAATTTCCTATAGTTTAAATTCAAATATTTAAACTTACTAATTAAATTCTTCCAATTAAATTAATTTAATTTCATCAAATAAAGCAATTCTAAATAAAAAAAATTCAATTATCTCACATTTTGAAAGCATTAATTAAATAAATGAATTAAATATTCATTTATCTTCAAAGAGATAACTCCAATCAGATCACATGGGTTACTCCACCCATCTCTCTAGTTCACATGGATAACTCCACCCATCTCTTCAGTTCACATGGGTAACTCCACCAGCCTTTTTAGTTCTAAAAGGTAACTCACAATTAGCTCTTCAGTCAACCAAACTCTATCTCCTCTTTACCAACTGAAGAGATGGAGTTTACTGATGGCTTCTCCAGTTTCCTTTGATCTCAATGGTTCATCTCCCTATCTTTGGGATTGATCCCAACCATTCATTTCATCCTCAATTCCTATATAATAAACCCTTCATAACCATTTGAAGGATCCAGGATTTCAATCTTTCGTGCACCATTACTATGTCAGATAGGTTCTAGCATTCAAGCCATCTTGTGATCACACACACATTTCAAGTATCAAATTCTCGACGCTTCTCAAGTCATAGATGCTGCCCACACCAATACTGAGCATCAAAAACAACGTTTCAAAAGGAGTAGAGAGAGACAATAGAAGCTTCAAGCACTTTGGGGTTTGCATTAATTTCTTTTCCTTTCTTTGCTTGTACATTTTATTGGTTACGTTTCAAGTTATTTGTTATTGGTAGCTTCGTTATGTTTGGTTTATATCATTGCAAATTGGTGCTACTAACCCCCACCTTTGGAAAGCTTGGGAACCATGAATCACAAGAAGGAGGCATACACCAACAATCTCCCCCTTTGGCATTGATGGAAAAAACTCTGTATAAACTCAAAAACTCTACCATGCATAAATTTGTAAGTATTGACCTACACTATACCCATACATAATTTGACTCATTCAACTCATACTCCCCCTTACTCTATACATACTCTCTCTTTATTTACTCATACTCATATATCTCCCCCTTTTTGTCAACAATGACAACGGATCATAAGTACATACTAGAATTACATTATGTCAAAGACATCCTTGAATTTTGTCTTTGCTGACTCTAATTCCTTCTCTTATGACTTTGGTAAGCACTCCATAGATATAATTTTTCCCTGTATTACTTATGCTAACCCCTTCATATCATTCAAAGTACTCACCTTAAGTAGACTTATTATGGTTTTTGTATCTCACACATTTTGTTGCAAAAGATCTATGGTGGGAGCTGAGTAGGTCTGCAACTCCATAAGTGTTATAATTATTTTATCTTTCTCAACTTGCAACTGCTTCATTAAGTGTATAATCATTTTTACCTTAGAACTGTATTATGAAGATGAAATTGTTAGGAGATCAAACTTTTCAACCAAAGCATTAATCTCATGTTGAGCTTCCTCTCTCTAACTACAGAGTTGACTAACAGAAGAGAGAGTTCAGAGCTATCAGTTATCATCGATGACTAACTATAGAGTTGACTGACAAAAGAGAGAGTTTAGAAAATGACAAAATATCTAGCTGGCAAAGCTTAAGGATAGACTTAACTATTTATTTTACTTGTTTTATTTTACCAGAGTTAAGTAATTGACTCAAAGAATATTTGTACAGTTGGCAAGAAGATAACTACGAGATAAATCAGGAGTTAAAGCTTTAAATCAAATTGGCTAGATTATTTTTCACACCAAGAATCAAGAATATCATGTCTATATAAGAGACAAGCATAATTCATTTTTGTAATCACATACACGGGAAGGGGAGTGAATAGAAAGAGGATGCTGAAGAGAAACTGATGAAGAAGAACTTCATACAGTCCTGATCAATCAAGCTGAAGAAGAGCTAAAGAATTTTGCAGACACCGACGAATAGTGAAGCACAACATTACAGATCAAAAAGTGTGGAGCACAAAGAATTGAATTGATACATTGATTAGAGAGGTAATGTACTTAAATACATCTAAAAATCTATAATTCAAGTTGCATTAGAAATAGGTCATTGTGTTTCAATTTAACCATTGAAGCATTAGGTCTCTTAACAAAGTAGGACTTAACAATCTTCTATAATTGAGGTATATCCTAACAGATTACCAAAAAGTTTATCATGAACATAGCATTGAGTACCCGATACCGACACACAGTCTAAGAAGGAGGCTGATGCAATTAGGTAGCACCAGATATGCCAGATACCTATTGTTCCCATAGAGTTTGATCAATATTGGTAGCATATACATGCCAGATATCAAGTGATAGACTCATATTAAAATCCTCTAATAAGGTCACACCTAATAGTGTGTTTGTAACCTTAAATAGGGTTGGCTCCTAACAGGGCTCACTTTAGAAGAGTGAAAATTTGGGGTACCGGTCCCAGTGGTTTTTCCCTTAACAGATTTTCCACGTTAAAATCCATGTGTTATGTGTGTATGGTTTATTACTTTACTATTTTACATTTCACATATGCATTTCTAGATTGATTGGTATACTCTGCATATTTACTGAGTATCGGTAAATAGTTTTACTGCTTATCGGTAATCAAGGAGAATAAGGACAGACAAGGAAAATTGACAGATAGTTAAATCATTATTAGTATTTCATGGCACGCATCTAGTAGGGACTTAATAATTTGAGATTCATTTGATTGGTGGTTAGTGATTAAAGGATAAATTTTTGAGGCAACTGATTCACCCCCCCTCTCAGTTATTACTAACAATATTTTGTGTAATTCTCTTACTATTTTCGTAGTCAATCTTCTCTTGATACTTTTTGCTTATCTAATGTGATACTGATATTTGAACTTGAAATTTTGTAGGCACTACTCCTTAGTATGATACTCATTGGGCAAAGACCCAGCTAGTTCCACTTACAGATGTCTCTCATCCTGTTGCTAGGACTATCATGAGGAGACACCATCGGGTACGATGAGGTAGGGGAGGTCGAGATGGAGTGAGGGATGGTAGTCATGGTAGGGGAGGCTGATATGGAGGCTAAGATGGAGGACGGGGGAGGGGAGATGATGGGGGAGATGATCTTGGTCTTGGGGGTGCTGGTGGTGGAGNTTCGGATGGGGGGTGGGTGCAGTGGTGGCCGGACTAGTATGTAGAGAGTCAGGTTGAGTGTTGCATTGGAGGATGAGGAGGTGATGGAGGAGGAGGCACCTCAATTAGTGTGGAGAGTATGTTAGTGTACTAGTTTTTTCATGGCTCTGAGGGTGGAGGATAGGGTGGTGGTAGAGGATGTGGATGTAGAGATAGTAGATATTGATATTGAGGCGTTGGATGCTGAGAGTGTAGGTACAGGCTCATCTACTGGTAGTGGTAGTACAGGAAGAAGTATTGGGGAGGGTTTGGAGAGTGAGGATGATTCCTGGGTGGTTAGGGGGAGGGGAGATGAGGGACTAGGTGATAGATCTAAGGAGGGTGATATAGATGTGGCCATGGAAGGGATGGACGTAGATCCTTCTGAGCTGGAGGGACTTACATAGTAGGTTTCTAATTTACAATCCAGGCTTGCTTCTGCTAATGCATGTGCTACTACTTTGGAGCCTAGGGTGACAGCAGTCAAGGCTAGAGAGTGACAGGCTCAAGTAGAGGTTTGAGCCTTCATTGATAGTGTACAGGATGCTTCTCACCGGGATGTTCTAGAATGATATTATAGATTTGGGCAAGATTCTCAGAGAGAGATTGACTATTGGAGGTGTCACTATGAGGGTACAGTTCCCATAGAGTAGAGGGTTCCCAAATATATAGTGTTACAAAGATCTAGTAGGGCACAGAGGTCATAGAGTAGTGGTGTTGGTGCTCCTAGTTCCTCACAGAGACCTACGTCTGGTATGCCACCCCCTCGTCCACCTAGTGGTGAGGGTGGGGGTAGCACATGCTAATGTGATTCTTATACTCTTTTGTATCATGTACTATTTTTGTAATGATGTTCATTTAATATTACTCTGAGGTTTATCCATTTTTGTATCCCGACACACTGATATTTATTGGTATATATGTTGATTACCTTCTTTTGTTTAGAATTGTGACCATTCATTATACTCAAATATTCTGATTTATATGAGATGCATCTAGTGATTTGATATGATGTGCATTGGTTTACTTTCTATATGAATGATTCTATATGATTATGGTAGATGTTGAAATGCTTTATGCAATGCGATTCTATTATGCAGACTTGTAGATGGATGATTTACTTTTCCTATGATACTGACATGTTTATATAGGATGGTAAAAATGAAATGCATGTTTATATGAGATGCTTATGGATGTATGTGATTTATGATTTACAATGTATGCAGCTGCTATGTTTTTTTTTCATTTTTTTGATGCACTTAAATGGATGCAATCTATTCTGCACAAAAATATCTGAGTAATGCATGTGTTAGTTAGAAGAAAGTGAGTTTGGAAATATGCTCTCTGGGATTGATTTGATAGATATGGGATGATAGAAAGGATTTGATTTTTTCTTTTTTTGATAGATATGAATTGATAGAAAGTATGAGTGTCCCAAGTCGCTGCCCCTTTTTCCAATATTTGTCATCATTGCATCCTTTTTTGTATTTTTTAAAATTATGAGAGTGTCCAATGCATCCGGATCACATACCATCTAGATACCGCCATGACCTCTTGATAACCAGAAGGAGTAGAGAGACTGAATAGAAAGAGAACTTAGTGCACCCAAATATTGACCATCTGGGTTCAGTTATGTTCCCTGTTTGAAAAGGAAGAAAGTCAAAGAGCACCTAGTTATTGACCATCTAGATACCACTTTGTTCCCTAAATGATCCAAACAAAAGAAAAAAGAAAGCCAAGATAGAACTCCAATGTACCCAGAGTCCGTCTAGATAGCACATGTGAGCTCTTGAGTTTAAAAAGAAAAGCCAAAAGCAAGCAAGATAGAACTCTAATGTGTAACCACCTAGATTTGGTATGTTCCGACTATAGACCCTATTTTCCCTAAGTGTGATCATACCCCCAATTCTGTCATGACAATGTTACTTTGGCATAATTCATTTTAAATCAAATTTAATGTCCTAGGTGATTTTTATCACTAAATTATATTGACTATTATAGCCATACAATTCAAATCAATTCAAAACAGTTAAAACAAATCAAATTTAAAATATGACTATAGTATTTAATTATAAAGGAATTAAATAAACCCCTAAATCAATTGTTCACTTGCTAATAAACTCATTCCCCTAGCCTAATTAATTTAATTAAAATGGCTATAGTCCCTTTAATTATTAAAAAGCAATAAAATGCTTAAATAATTAAATTCTATATATTTAAATGAATTATGTCAAATAATTCATTTCATTTATATTCTCCTAAACCCTAACCTAACCTATCTCAACCACTTCTACCCTAGGTTCTAACCCATCCCAACCTAGTCCCCCATGCTAATCTAATCCTAGTCCTAAATTTATCCTAACCCACCTCCTAATGTTGTCACATTCCATTAAGGAATGATTAACAACTCCACCCACTTGAGAAAGTCAAGGAATCTCAAGATTCCTTCCCTCAAGTCCATTTTCTCAAGCCACTCTCTTACACCCTTCCCATGCTTCTTTAAAGCTTTCATTAATGCCTCATTAATAAAAATGCCTTAAGCCCATGTCTCCACCATGCCTATTGAATGTCTTTGGTATTTATTACTCTTACACCTCCATTAATGAGTCTTTCAACTCATTAATGCACCTTGTCCCCCCTCTCTCTCCTATTTCTTCTATAAATAGAAGGCATTTTTGAGAGCAAATAAGCCTTCATCTCATATTAAAAATATATTATTATGCTGTTAAGATTTAGATAGCTTCATTTTTACTTCATAGTTTCATTACCATACATTCTTATAATGTCCATTTTTAGAGCTAGAATGCATTGCTTAATGATTAATAGCTTGTTTTAATTCAAATCTTTCATCCTAAGTTGTATATGTCACTGATAGTAGCATAATCTGAGGGCTATTATGTTATTAATCACAATCCTCTTAGTTAGAAAGCAATAGGTTGATATTAGTTGGTTTTATATGCCCATCTAACCCTTTTTTAGCTGATGCAATGATCTATTGAAGTGTTGTGTCTTTCTTAAATAGGTACAAAAATCACACACACATTTCTGGCGCCCATAGTGGGGCTTGAATCAATATTTGACCTCATTTTAAAATCATTTTTTGCTAGTCTATTTGCCCAATTTTTAGGTCCAGGATAGTTTCTAGTGACAAAGAATCGTGTCTGGGAAACGTTGTCATATCGCAGAAAATGAGGCTCGCATTTGGGATTTCCTGGATTATTTCTGGTTTGAGCTCGCATCTGGTGAACATACTGTCGCATCTAGTGAAAGGTGTCACATTTGGTAAAAGGTATCGCATTCAGTTATTTTAGGCTCACATCTGGTTAGAAAATTTAAACACTTCATTTGCCTAACCCTAACATCTTGACCAGTTATGTTTTTGACATTTTTTTGCAGCATAACAATTGTTTGCAAGTTGTTATTGAAGGTTTTTTGTGGGAGGTGAAATAAAGGATACTAACTTGGTTTTTCAAGTTGCTAACCCCCCATCTTGACCTCTATTTACTTGCTTTCCCTAACTAATAACATTTTCCAATATTCTGCTAAACTGACTAGAGGGCTATGCTCTTTTCCTTTTTGGAAAATCAGAAACTCACACCTCAGTTTATGGGTTGAAAAAGAATTTGGAGTAATTGAATAAATCAAACCTCATCATCTAAATTTGGATCAATAAATGAACAACACAAATCACTAAATCTTATGGTTCAAAGAACAAAGTTCAATCGTATAATTCATTTTGGAATTAGAAATTGAACAAGCTACTCATTAAATATTGCGGCTAATTGAACAAGGCAAATCTATTTTCAAGCATCTTTTTTTCATTAAATAAGAACATCTAAATCAAGCACAAAATTGCTTGAGGGAATGAACTATTTTCTTGACTTTATTTTGGGAGAAAATGGCATGGGTTAGGAGAGTATGCTCTTCTTCCTTAGAAGAATCAGAAATCTAGACGTCCTACGCTCACCAATCCTTTGTACGCATATTTAATAGTAGAGGGCCTGTCGATTGAGGAAAAAGTCTCCTAGGAATGACCCAAGTGAGGACAGGTTTTACACTAACCCTTCCAACTCACTATAAATAGTTGCTTCCTCGTAGGCAAAAGCCTCGAAAGACAGAGTCGGTTTTGTTCATGAAATTTCAACATCATTCCTTGAACATGCTTGGGTATGTGTAGAGCGGAGCCGCTTGAATCTTTCTTGCGAGACTACACATATTTAGGTACTCATAGGGCTATACGCCTCAATTTTTCCTTGTGCAATTCTATGGGGGACAATTTCAAATGGATTGCCCAATAATATACAACAATCTCAACAGAAAGAATTCTTGATTCACCCCTGAAAGGGTGATAATCTTTGTGCAAGGCAAAAAGTAATTATCCCAAGACACTTGTCATATCATGCCCTCACTTGCATTTGGAGTCACCTAATACAACATCATGACTGGAGTGATTGTGTGCTTGGTGATAGTTGTATTCTAATTAGCATTTGAGTGTGTGCCTAAGTCAACGAGCAAAGATTTTCATCCTCCACCTAGAGAATAGGAAAAAGATGTGTGTCTGTTTCACCCTCCTAACAATGCAAATTTGTCTGACATGTTTGAAAAATCATTAAAGAGATAACATCTTCAAACAAACAACAAAATTCAATCCTAGATTAATGCATGTGTTTTATTCACCAACAAATCTCATAACGTAAAAACTACAATCAGACGAGCTTCATGCACTTCTGAAATAAATTTTTTAGAACTGATTAAAAATAACAGAGACATCATAAGATCACATCCTAGATTTTCCAAATCACATGTAGTATTTAGGCTCACATCTGGTATCCTAGATCGCATCTAGTCAGCACATAGTCACATTTGGTATTTAAGCTCGCATCTAGGGTTGTCAGTAGCTCGTATCCTATATTTCTAGGATCGCATCTAGGAGCTTGCATCTAGGATAGTAGGCACTTGCAAGATGATTTATTAAAAATTCTCAGTTGATTTGGATACCCTTTTGCCTCTTTAGTCTTTCCCTGTTGTATTTTTTGGTCTTCTTGTCGTTAAAATCAAAACACTTTTCAGGCGTCCACCTTGCATGTCTTGTCAGTTTCTCATAATTTGTTGCAATACATGTGGTCTACCCACTTATTACAAATAACTTGGTTCCTATCTCACTATCAGAGCATTCTAACCCTCTGACGTTGGAATTATTTACTTCCACCAAAACTTGAATGATACTTCCACCTAGACACACTCACTTGAACGATTTGAGACTCTACCTGACACTCTTGGGAAACGTCGACAAAATTTGAGACACAACTTCATGGTTAACACAAGATGCAACCAGTATACATCTAAAGGATCAAAAGTGCCTCCTAAAACACCACACTTTCAAAGGGAAACATCTTGTAGTTCCCTACTCGATCTAGACTCTCCACAAATGGATAGAGACACTCGCAGATGGAGTGAGGCCTTTGAGGAATATAACAATGGAAAACACCAAAAGCCCGAAGATACGGATGAGGAAGAAGAACCCATGTTTGACCGTCCTTTATTTGAGTCTGGCAGTGAGAACGAAATCACTGAAGAAGAATATGAAAAACTCAAACAAAGAAAGAGGTTCCATAAAATAATAGAAAAGATGATTGACAAGGATAAAGAGAAATACTTCCTCCATCTAGCATCCACAGGTGTCAAATTACCTAAGGATTATGATGTGGAACAACTCAAAGAAAAGGAGGTACCAACTCCTATATCTATTCTTGCCAAACAGCTAACCTTGATGCAAACAGAGCTTACAAATCTTAAACAAGAGGCTAAACCAAAATCACCATACTCTTTGGACTCCATTTGTCCATTCCCCTTTGATAAGAGTATTACTATGATCCCATTTCCTCCTAATACAACAAGACTGAAGTATGAAGAGTACACAGGAGAAACTGACCCACATGATCATGTAAGGGAGTTTTGTGCTCTGAGCATAGAATTCATGCACGAACCTACATACCTCATGCGACTATTTCTGGGAAGTCTAGGAGGTAATCCCATGGAGTGGTTCTCAAAGCTGAACCCTAAGGTCAAAACATTTGAGGAGATAATTCAATGTTTTATCCAACATTACTCCTATTACATACAGCATGATGTGACCATGATGGATCTATGTAATACTAGACAGAAGACTGGTGAATCATTTACACACTTCCTACAAAGATGGAGGAAGATCTTTGCACAATATTCAAGAGCCATTCCCAAATCTGAGAAGATGGAAATCTTCATAAATAACTTGGTTCCTGAATTGAACTATGCATTACAAATGCAAGACTCACTAAGCTTCAAAAAAATGATCAAAAATTCCCTCTGTATCAAGGAAGTCATGGTCAAAAGGGGGAGATCACCCTTCAAAATGAAAACAAAACCAAAAACTCCAACTCCAAGCCTAAATGGTGGAAGCAAAACAAGAATTTTGTCAATGATGGAGTAGTTGATGCCTCTAACATTAACCCTAAACCTGAGGTGTTCAATCTAACTAACAACATGCAGGTAAGCAAAGATGCCAAGGTAACGACCCCCTTAACCAAAACAAATAATGATAATGGTAAATGACAATCATGGACTTCAAAACCTTAAAGAACATTTACTCCTTTGGGAGAACCTCTCGAGACCATTTTGAAGACTCTATTAGATAACAAGCTTCTCACAATTCCTGATTCAAAACCCTAGGAACCAATGGTCAAACCAAGGTGGTGGGATGATAATTCCTATTGCGTCTTCCACAAAAACAAGGGACACAAAACTAATAATTTCCTTAAACTTAAACATGTCATTCAAGACCTCTTTGAAGGTGGTAAAATCAAAGTGGATGGACACACTACCAATGAGGACCATACAGCATTCAATAAAGCATTTCCTAATTATGAAAAAGGAGAAACATCCAAAGGGAAGAGTAATGAAGTGAACTACACCTATTCCAATAATGACAATGTGATCAATATGATAGACATTAAGACTGAATCAATTAATGTGGTCATAATCAAAGGTGTTTTATTCCATTCAAATTCCATAACATGGAGCCAAGATCAGGTCACAATTAAAGGACCCCCAAAACTAGCATCAACATCAAAGGTTCCCATCATCACTATCCCCAAACCAGCAGCAAAACACATGGTTACTATTCCTGGAGCATAGTATGACTTGGTTGACCAATTGCAACGAACCTCTGCCAAAATTTCTATCTTTGAGTGACTCAAAATATCTACGGTGCATAGGGAAATCCTAGAACAAGCTCTACATGCTTCTAACATCCCAAAGGATATTGATATAAACAAATTCCAAGCGATGGTCAATCACATCTCAGTGCAACATTACCTCTCCTTTTCTGAAGAGGATGATAAGTCATTGAAACATCCACATAATCAACCCCTCAATATCAAAGTCTTCATTCATAAATCCTATGTTAGACGCATGTTGATAGATGGAGGGGTAGGATTAAATATCTGTACCCTTGATCTAATCAAGAGATTGGGTCTCTCAGAACAGACAATTGATTCTAGAAGCAAAATAACTAACTATCAAGGCTTATGATGAGGAAGAAAGATCCTCTAAAGGACTTATTATTCTACCTATTTGGGTTGGACCAACTAAAAGGAACATCATATGTCAAGTTCTAGATCTACCTTTGGCCTACAACATCCTGTTGGGGAGACCATGGATTCATGAAATGCAAGTTGTGCCATCCACTTACCACCAATGTATAAATCTCCCACATAATGGGGTAGAAGTAACAATTCTAGAAGATGCCAGTTATACATGCAATAATGTCTAGGCAGATAGTATGATTCCACATAACAAGGAAGCTATGGATATGATTGCTCCTGAGATTACCAAGGACATGGTAATGAAAAGTTTTGGCAAGACCTTGAAACTTACAGAAACAGGTATGGGAGAATACAAAATAGACTTGACTCCATCATTGATAACACTTCTAGTGTCACCAAGATCCTATGGAAGACCTTCCTTGAAATTCACACCTACTACATCCAAGGAGCTAGAAACACACAAAGCAAATGGCATGGTAAAAGCCTCCACATCTTCTTTAGATAACATAGAAGAACAGGCAGTCTTGGATTGGCTTTACAAAGGAGAACTGGTGGAAGCTGAGCTCAAACATGTAGAGATATCCCCAAAATAGTATGGAAAGGGATATGATTTCCTCAAATAGATGGGATACAAAGGAAAGGGACCTCTAAAAAACACAGGATGAGGGCTTATTGAGCCTATACCCATGGAGTTCCAGAATACTAGAGACAAAACATGACTGGGTTTTAATACTAAAACTGATAAACCTGCTTCAAAAGACAATCCAACCTCAGACAAAGGGAGTGATGAGACAGATGAACTAGAACCATGTTCCTACAAAATATTATTACATGTTGGGATAGAGAATCCTGACTATCAAGGAGAGTGCTATGTACCCAGCTTTGAGGTACCACAAGATCTTTGTACCCCTTTGTTAGCACAACCTCCCATTCAAGAGGTAGGAGATTCAATAATAGATGATTCAAAAATACCTTTGATAGCAATAACTATAGAAATCACACCTTGATGACAGGATTTAGATCCTAACTGGGGACAATTGGTCATAGTTTCACATTTCCTTGATTTACCACACTTTGATCCGCAGACAGCTAATCAAGTACATCATATAACTATTGCTGAATATTTAAACAGATCTGATGATGAAATAACTGACTCTCATGATTATGAATGGGAGGAGCTATCTATCACCTCAAAGGACATTGGGATAAATACAATTCACATGTTTGAATCTCCCTCAGTACCTCAGGACCTTCTAACACTACTCCCAACAATCTGATAATCTTGAAGCAGAAGAAGAGTTCCTTCCCCCAATCATTGATGAAGAGACTGGTGTTCTCATAAGTCTAGAAGAATTTTAGAGGCTACAAGAAAGAGGCCTCCTTTTATGAAGAGAAGAAGAAGAAGGATATTCCACTGATGAGTCATTAGAGTTCAGTCCACATATGACTAACAATGACCCTTTTAACAATGATCTAACTCTTATTGATTTAAACATCGAAGAAATTAACCAAACAAAACATGTCATGTCAGTTAATAGTCATGACACTAATGCAATGTTGTCCTTCCTAGAGTCTAACTCCCTATCATTGATACTTCCTGACCTAATTGATTGGACTGAAATAGATCCCACTCCTATCATTGACTTTCCTAATGACTATACTTTGGCTTGTTATATAAATGCTTGTGAACCTCATCCCTCTTCCACCAATGCAAGGAGTGAGAATATGTCACAGGAGGATATCAAGTTTCTCAGTCAAAAATTGAAAAAAAAAGAGGACTAATGGTGAAAACCACTTTGTGGCAGTATCATATCCTAAAATAGTAAAAAGAAAAGACGCATCTGATGGTGAAAACTCTCAGAGGAACCAAAAGATGGGATTCTCGATATCCTCCCTGAGCACTTTCAGGAAAGGTCTTTGGTACTGATAGAACCCATAGAACTAGTAAACTTGGGCACAACTGAGAATCCTAAAATAGTACACCTCACACAATCTCTATCAGAAGAGGAAAAGATACAGATCACTAAATTCCTAAAGGAGAAGAAGATCAACTTTGCATGGTCTTATACTGATATGTTAGGGCTGGACCCTGAATTGATCATGCACCATCTATCTATAGCTCCTGGGATTAAGCCCGTGAAACAAAAACTTAGAAAAATGCATCCTCATGTTGTATTACTAGTAAAGGCGGAGCTAGAGAAATTATTAAAGGATGGATTTATCAGAGTCATTGCCTACGTAAGATGGATCTTCAATGTATTCCCTATATCTAAATCAAATAATTCTATCAGAATCTGTATGGAATTCAAAGACTTAAACAAATAAAGTTCGAAGGATGATTTCCCGCTTCCTAATATTGACATAATCATAGACCTCACAACCGATTATGAAATGTATTCATTGATGGATGGTTTTACAAGCTATAATCAGATAAAAATTGCTCCTAAGGATCAAGAGAAGACCACATTCACATGCGCATGGGGCACCTTTTGCTGTAGCATCATGCCATTTGGGATAAAGAATGCAGGCGCAACATATCAATGAGCAATGACTACTATATTCCATGACATGATGCATAAAAACATGGAAGATTATGTAGATGACACATTAGCTAAATCCAAAGAAAGAGGTACTCATGTTGAGGACTTAAGAAACATATGAGATCGTATGGAGTAGTTCCAACTTAGGCTCAACCCAAATAAATTTTCTTTTGGGGTCCAATCAGAGAAACTCCTAGGGTTCATTGTCTTAGCAAAAGGAATTCAGGTAGACCCCGCTAAAGTTAAGGCTATACTAGAGATGGCTCCTCCATGCAACATCAATCAAATGAGGACACTACAAGGGAGACTCTAGTCAATCAGGAGATTCATGTCCCAACTTGCAGATAGGGATCAACCCTTTACCAAATTACTACATGACAAAGGGGTCACTTTCAAATGGGATGAACACTGTGAAGCCAACTTCAGAGAATTGAAAGGATACCTTGCTACTCCTCCTATTCTTATGGAACCTATACATGGGAAGCCATTACTCCTATACATTTTAGCTACAACTACATCCTTAGGAGTATTGCTAGCACAAGAGGATGAAACAAAAAAGGAAAGAGATATCTACTATATTAGTAGAACACTAGTCACCTATGAGCTCAATTACAACATTATAGAGAAAGCATGCTTAGCGATCATCTTCACATCACAAAAATTGAGACACTACATGTTGTCCCATACATTGAGGCTCATTTCTAAGATAGATCCTTTGAAATACCTCCTAAGCAGAACAACATTAACAGGACATTTGGCAAAATGGGTCTTGATTCTGAGTGAGTTTGACATTTAATATGTAGAAAGGAGAGCTATTAAAGGACATGACCTTGCAGATCAATTGGTTGATTAACCACTTCAGGATGATGAGCCTTTAAAGATTGAATTCCCTGATGAAACAATCATGAATTTAACTGAGTATTCATGGCAAATGTACTTTGATGGTTCATTCACTCAACAAGGCTCCAGAGTTGGGGTTCTATTCATAACTCCTCAGGGCTACAAAATACCAAAGTCTTATAAATTGATGTTTCCATGCACAAACAATATTTCAGAATATGAAGCATTGGTAAACGGTCTTAAACTAGCCATGGAGTGGAAGATTGTAGAGTTACATGTGTATGGTGACTCCCAACTAATTATCAATCAGGTCAATGGTGAATATCAAACAAAAGATGAGAATTTGATGCCCTACAAGCAACTAGTATATGACCTCAAGAAGTATTTCATCTTCATCACATTCCAGCAGATACCAAGATCAAAGAATAAAGCTACAGATGCTATGGCTACCTTGGCATCCATGTTACAACTGGAGGAACATCAATTCTACTATGACTTCTTTGTGGAAGAACTCTCCTATCCTGCCTTTGATACCCCTGAATACCAAGTAATATGTACCTTGACTACCCTAGACCAATCTTGGTATATGAAGATCATTTCCTACCTAACTGACCAAACTATTCCCAATGATCTATCCTAAAATGAGAAAAGAGCCTTTATTAGGACAACATCACATTATGTCCTTATAACTAATAACCTATATCGATGAGGTCTCAATGGTATGCTTCTTAGATGTTTAGAACTCAAAGAGTCAGACTGTGCATTAAAAGAAGTCCATGAAGGCGTATGTGGATCACACTCAAATGGATTTTCATTGGCTAAAAAATTACTTAGAGTAGGCTATTACTAGCCTACCATGGAAAAAGATGGTATTCACTTTTCAAAAACATGTCTTAAATGCCAAACACGTGGAAATCTCATCCATGCTCCTGCCAGAGAATTTATACCTTTCATTACACATTGGCCATTTCAGCAATGGGCCTTTGACTTGGTTGGGCAAATATATCCTAATTCTTCAAATGGACACAAGTTCATCATTATGACCTTTGAGTATTTCACAAAGTGGGTCAAAGCCGTGCCACTAATCAAAGCCACTAGCAAACAGGTGGCTATGATCATTCTGAACTATATTATTTGTAGATATGGGATACCCTCTTCAATTGTAACAGACAATGGGGGCCAATTTAAAAATCAAGATATTGATTACCTTTGTGAACAGTTCCACATCACTCAACATTTCTCCTCAATCTATTATCCTCGAGGTAATGGACAGGCTGAGGCATCTAATAAGAATATTCTCAAAATCCTATATAGAACTATGAGCAAGTTTGACAGAGATTGGCATTTATAACTGAATCTGCCACTATGGGCCTACAGAACAAGTGTCAGAACACCAACTAGACCCATGCCATTTTCTCTTGTCTATGGCGCTAAGGCAGTACTACCTATTGAGGTTGAAATCCCATCTTTGCAGATATCTTTATAAGGTCTTGTAACTAATGAGCAGTACTGCATAGATAGGGTGAATTCTTTAGACCTACTAGATGAGCGTAGACAACAAGTGTTCGATCACCTCAAAGTGTACCAAGCATGAATTTCCAAAGGATACAACAAGAAGGTAAAGCCACACAAATTTGAAGTAGGGGATCTCATCCTAAAGGAGAATCCTAAGAACTAGCCTAACAAAGAGCAGAAAGGAAAATTTGAACCTAGCTGGTTAGGACCTTATGTTATCACTACTACTTTTAGGACTAACACTTATCAATAGGCTACACCTGAGGGAGATGTTCTTCTAGATCCTATCAATACTCTACATTTGAAGTGGTTCTACGCTTGATGTTTGGCTAGTAGAGCCTATACAGTAAATAGTTATCAAAAAATACCAAAAACATTCAGAAAATTGATCCTAAAGAAATCCAAAAACAATGGAAAAAATCCTAAAGAAAGGTATCCTTGGTGAAAACCTGGTAAACAGGCACCTTGATACTACAAAAACATTCAAAAAAGCACAAATAGAAAAAAAAATTAAAAAAGAGAAAAGTGCCTTGATGAGAACGTGGTAAAACAAGCATCTTGGTAGCAAAAAGAAAGAAAAGATCTTGCCAAGTGGTGAAAACCTGGCAATCAGGCATCACTTGTGTTTTGCACTCCATCTATCAAAGCATCACTGATACTAAGCCTTCACAATTACACCTGTGCTAAAATGTCGACTTTGTTTCCTAAAACAACACTCTTATCCTTGCTTGGGATTTGTCTGTATTTCTGTCTTAGGATCAAGTCATTCTACACTGGGGGCATCTTTACTATTCTGATAGGTTGCATTTGCTAGGTCGTCATAGATGGTTTTTCTCATGATATGATGCTTTCTGATACTTTCACTATCACTATCACTTTTACGACACAAGGGTGACACAAACATTACACTGACATGAACAGTGTTCCAAGGACCTACATGGGATTACAAATAGGGCTAACGATGTACACAGACATGGAACACCTATTGCTTGGAATCCAAACCTTTTGAATGTTGAATCTCTACTGTGCTTGCAAGATGAATATATACTACTTAAACATAGTTTGATCTTTGTTTGATTATAACTCTTTTATGTTCCAATGATGATTCAACTAGGAGCATCTAAACAATTATAAATTTTGTTTGAATGATTCACAATTGATGATTGTTATGTCTTTTGAGTTACTCCATGGTGTTTGTGCAAAGACAAAGAGTCGCAAGGACAGGGGGCATAACATTTTCTTAGTTTTCTGCGTATGGTGGTTATTCCAAATGAACCTATAAATTTCACCTAACTTGGATGTTTATGGTAAGAGCTGCCACCATGAGTGGATAGCCGCATATATCTCGATATTCATTATGTGTAAACTATGATGAGGTTGACACAATTTCCTTGTTTGTTTTCTAAAATTAGATTCTCACTAAGGTATATGAAGCATAATGTACCCAAGGATATGAATTTTCAAGGTTATTGCGGTTCCAATATCTTGCCTTAGATAGATTCTGATATATTAAAAGGAAGGTGACTATCTTGTCATCTTGGCTTCTATGCCTTGATGCCTAAGTCTATTTCTAACATTTCAATAAAACATAGTATTCATACTTTTGTAATATCAGTGGGTATTAGTGATGGTTGTACTATCAGGTTGTATCTATTCTGAAAAGCACCTAATGATGATAAAAATGTAGCAATAGTTTGATAATCAGTAACAAGTCCTAAGAGTTTGCATATAGCTGCATTTAAAGGTTGTATGATGCATTTTGAAGGAAATAAAAACATTTAGGAATTTGTGCTCAAAAGTGATTTCTATCTCTCTTCTTCTAAAAACCAAGTTAATTACATCCATCCATATTACTGATATATATATCATTGCATATCCATAGCATACATTTTGCATTTCATAAGAAGAAACAGAAGGAAAATTAAAAAACAACAAAGCATTTTTGCATTTCATTTTAAATCCTAAAAAGTGCATCCATACATTTACTTGCATCAGAAAAACTCAAAAATATATCCATTTTGCATACTCACATAGCATCATTTGAAACATATTTATATCAGTGATAATTCAACACATATATAAAATGATGTCATCATCTAAATCTAACTCATCAAGAGACCAAGATATAATCACATGTGCAAATAGTTGAAATGCACATTTTATCATAAATCTTGGTATGACATCATTTTATCAAGTCTCACCACTCACATTTTCACGTAATTAACTTGGTTACCATTTATTTATTCTTCAACACCCTCTCTTTTTCCACTTCTTCTACTTCATTCTTTCTTGCCCTAACCGCTTCCTGCGAGTGATGCATTCTTTCAATCAATGGATATTATTCTTTTCCTTCAATTTTGTTCCTGAGGGGGCATGATCACACTATCATCAATTAAATTTTTGCTCAAAACAACATTAAAATGACTTTGTTATCAAACAAACTAGGGGAATAATAGTTTCCTTGACTAAGTTAGAACTGTTGGATAGAAATCTTTGGTTTTCATAAGCTGGGTATCTTGTGTTTCCTCATTTTTAAAGATTCTTATTAAGCTCATGGTAGCTTCTTACTGACTTTTGGATGACAACCAAGTTCAAAATCAGTATTACCAATCTTTGGATGACAACCAAGTTCAGAATTGGCATCTTTAAGATATTTTATTGACCTTTGTATGAAAACCAAGTTCAAATTCAATTCTATTAGTTTAGTTCAATCAAGTGCGAGACTGATCTCATCAACATTTCATTTGACAACCAAGAACAAAATTCTCAATCTTTCTAAAGTCAAAATCAAAAACTTTATTTGAATCAATGCGTTGCTCGCACATCAATTCAAAGAGGGGCAAATGTAACCACCTAGATTTGGCCTATTCCGATTATAGACCCTAATTTCCCCAAGTGTCATCATACCCCCAATTATGTCATGACAATGTTACTTTGGCATAATTCATTTTAAATCAAATTTAATGTCCTAGGTGATTTTTATCACTGAATTATATTAACTATTATAGCCATACAATTCAAATCAATTCAAACCAATTAAAACAAATAAAATTTAAAATATGGCTATAGTATTTAATTATAAAGGAATTAAATAAACCCCTAAATCAATTGTTCAGTTGCTAATAAACCCATTCCCCTAGCCTAATTAATTTAATTAAAATGGCTATAGTCCCTTTAATTATTAAAAAGCAATAAAATGCTTAAATAATTAAATCCTATATATTTAAATGAATTATGTCAAATAATTCATTTCATTTATATTCCCCTAAACCCTAACCTAACCTATCTCAACCACTTCTAC
>MU224026.1:1979556-1995993 GCA_018584345.1 Thuja plicata | reverse complement strand
ACTAAGACCCTTGAAAAAACTTTTTTTTTTTTTTTGAAGATCCTCTAGTAGCTCCCTCTGTTACAGAACCATGCATGGCCCAATCATGAAAATATCTTTCTTCAAGAGACTCTCATCATCTGGTACACGATCAAAATTTTGATCACAACATTATTCATAGGAGTAGTTTTCTATACACAAATGCCCTTGTCTGATTCCATAGTAACATGAGTAAATGTAATAAAATGTGGATTGATCCCTAGGATTGGCAGCACCAAACATTCGTGATAAAGTGACTTCCATCTAAAGCTCCTAGTACAAGCATCAACCTTTTGACCTTTTCATCAAAGGTTTCCTTAGATGAAATGTTAGACTCCCTCTAAATCTGAATTCTTCCTCTTTGAAGAAATGCCTTCACTCATCAATTCAGTCCCATGACTGCACGAATTAATTTTTCTCCCTTGAATGCAATCTCTTATGTTTCTTGATCCGTCCTAAAAGTATTTTAGAGAGATTACAAATAATTCATAAAACTAAACTATCTCAAAGAGAAATACCAAAGATAGATGCATACAATATTTTTCTAGCCAATATTATAGCATAAATTTCAAACTCAATGATTTATGTGCATTAATAAGACAGGAATACTTGTCTTAAGTTTTAAATATTTCCTTTTGTAAAGTGAGCCCATTTAGAAAATATCATGCATTCCTTAACACGACCTTTCTACTTTGGTCATTGCGTAAATCCACATCATTATCATAGTCAAAATAATTCAAATTTGTTAGTTGGCTACTATCGAATGGTAACTTTGCTGATCTTTCCACTCGTAAAAATTTCAACTTCTTGAATGGCTTATTGTATTTTTCCAGTATAGCTGTATCATGCCCTTGCGACAAAAATCAGAGTGTCCCACTCATAAGCTCTAGCTTTGTAGTAATTATTTCGAATGTAGACATCGACTTCTCTGTTATATCATCTAACCATTTTCCTTTTGATTTATTTCATAGCCTTATCAAAGAACCCATAATTGTTTTGAGCTCGTCCTTTCCATTGAACCTCTCCACCTTTCTATGTGAGCACCCAAAGTCACAAAGCATTTCTGGAACTGTAATCTGGTTGGAAGATTTAGAAATGATATTTCCATGGTGAAGTATGGCCACAAGACGTAGCACAAGTGGCGGTGAAGCCAGGAAGATGGAGGCTTCTAGTACAAAATGGCGGCATCTCTGCTATGCACATGACCACCATAATTAAGTTGTAAGATTATGAAGCTTGATAGTACCTTCTCGAGAAACCCTCTTTCAATATAATTCTATTTTTAAATACATGAGTACACATTCCATGAGTAGGAGTACGAGACTCTATACAATTGACACTACTGGCTTGGACCAAAATAGAGATGTGGTCCAAGTCCCATAGATATCTGTGTATGAATATGAGAGTTGCTTAAGCATAAGGCTAGCCCAAGTCATGGTCCTACTACTTGGGAGTAGGAGGTAATCTAAATGTCTTTGTGATTTATGTATGGAAATTTTCTTCCAAGTTTAATGTCCACAAACTCTTGATGGAGTTTTATTTTTCAAGTTTTATTTCCCAACTATGCACAGAAATCATGATATCTTCTGAATTTAATATTTCTTCTTCCTATATTCATCCAATGTTCTACTAACTCTCTTTCTTCTTACAACCAAAGAATTATCTCATATTTAAAATAGTGGTGCACCTTCATGACAACATGTATAGCTCTTTACATGGAATATTTAGACATCGTGTTGTAGCAATACAAGGAGCCGTTAATGTTAGGGTCGAACTGTAGACCAATCTGGATGCATTGTTTTCAGAAATCGACCATACATAGCCATAAATTTATATAAATTTCCATATTTATCTTGTACTCCCAAATAGTTGTATCCCAAATATGTGGCTTATACCTCTTCATAACCATATCGTTTAACATATAGTTTGGTTAATAATCTGTTATCACCGATTAGTTTGTTATCTTCTTTAATCATAATAATAGTTCGCCGCCAGTAGTGAGATCATCGATCAGTCTTCCTTATTCCTGACCTTCGATATCTTCCTTTATATATAAATCTGATCTGGTGCAAAATTATTTGATCAATAGCTTATATATATATTTCATAATCTCTTTTCTTCCATAATTAGTACAAAAATGTGTTTTATGTATTCCCTAATTTGGAAAGGCAATCGAACGTCTTCATACATGTTGCACTTGGGTATGATGGGTTGTGTTCTCAAAAGACACCTCCCGTATCTATTCATAATGAACTCTTTTCCTTTAATTTCATCCTTTAGGAGTTAACGACTTCATTAATTAATAGTAACTCTTATTACTGATCTGGTGATTGCGGTTATCATCATCCTTAATCGCTCCTCCTATAATAGTTATCAATTCCTTACTAACCATGATATGTATTAGTTGATTTAATAGTTTATTATGCTCTTTGGTGAATATGATATTTCATCCTTATTTTTATCACTTTTGTAGCTATGCCGTCAATTTAGTAACATAGTCATTGTTATTACAGGATCACATTGAACATTAATCCATGCTCGATTATATAAGTCATCATTCTTTCTTCACCACATTATCGTGCTTTGTCATTTGATGATTTCTTGACCAAGTATGACATGCCATTTATAGCCTTGCTAAGTCATTTGTTTATAACCTTGGTGTCAGATTGATAAATTTGGTCTTCATTGTTCAGTGCATTCACTTGTGGCTTCTTCATCATTGGCGGTTTGGGTCTTTTTGGATGTACATATCAGTTGGTTTAGTGATGTCATGAACATAAAGTTTGAGTGCCTTGGTTTGATTTGGCTCTTTTTTTTTATTTAATTTACGTGTCTCATATGATCTTGTTTGCAGCGAGTATAGGATCATTGCTCTGATACCATATTGAAGTTTTAAGATCGCTGCAAATGTAATAGCACTCTTAAGGTTTTCTGCATTTTTCAAATGCAACAATCTTTCTTGTATTTATATTGAGAAAGAGGCCAAGAGAGACATGTCCCTTCACGAGACATGTCTATTCATTATAATTTTTAATGTTTCATTAATCAATTATATATTAGAATATATAAGTTTGTATAATATATATTTAATAATAATATATATAATATAATATATATAGATATTTACATATCACACACACACACACACACATGTAAATACAATATATTATTATTAATCAATATTAAAGTATTATAGGTATTTGAAACGATCATATGACTGAAGCTACAAACATTAACAGGGTGCCCTTATTTTCAAAACGGGTTCCCATTTTTTAGTTTCTTTTTTTAATTTTAAGAAACGTATTTTTCAATGTCGATTTATTATATTTGAGAAATGCGTAGACGTTTTTAAACGTGTGCCCATTTTTTAAATTTAGAATTTAAAAGGCCACCCTTTGCTTTGGATTTCGGTTCGGGATAGGCTTGGTGGGACCAGGCCTATGCTTGGACCTCCAAAATAATGGCTAAGGCATTTGAATAACATATTTCTGTCTTGCCGTAATTTTTTGAGGGTCTTCCTTATCGAATTTTTTGATGAAATGAAAACCCATTAGAGAACTTACTGTCTAGATTTCTAAAATATAAATTTTATACTGATATGATCAATTTTACTATTTTTATGATATTTATTAATCAAAAGTGGTACCTAAACTTAAAATAGTAAGGTTCACTAAAACTTTAATAACTTTTTTATTTTTACCTTTTTTTAAAAATAATTTATATGACATCAATCTACATACAATTTCCTTGAAGCTAAAAAAAAAAAAGAATTTTGAAAAATGTGAGTTTTTCATCAAATTATGGTGGTCATACACGAGAGGTTTCAAAAATATATTTTATAGTCAATTAAAAATTAATTAAATAAAATATTAAAAAAAAAAAAAAAATTCTCATCAATCTTTGGTGTCTTACGTATCTTTCCCCAGAAGGATTCAAAAAAAATTATTTATATAGGTCAAAATATGGTGGTCATACAAATGTGTGGTATGGTCCTGAAAGAGGCATTTTGAAAAAGTAGTTTATAAACATACCTACTAAAAAACTTTCTACCATGTGGGTATTTAAATAAATTACATATTTGAAAAGTAGACTCTGAGCACTATATTTTCTATTAGTGAATTGTTTTTAGATTCAATCTCTAAGTGCCTCAAATTTTGACATAAATTGACAGAAATTTTTTTTTAAAAAAAAGAAAACACTTTCACTTTTTGCACAAAAAGTGGACTCAACTTCTTGCTGGCACCCTAAAACTTATTTATATATTTTTTGATAAAGATGAGATCGATGAGGATTTGATCTTAGATAAATTAGTGAGAATGATAGGGATAAATAATAAATTTACACTAAGAATAGTATATAGTCTGAGTTATGATTATGATATTACTATGAGTATTCAAGCATGCTTGAATTGGAGTCGTACTAGGATGACAATCTACATCTAACTCCTTAGCTTCCATCCTTATTTCTAAGAATAATATTAACTTCATCCTCACTCTACTGAATAGGTTTCCCTTTTTCCTTCTCAAGGACCTCTTCTTGGGTTGGGACTTTTCTCTTGGAAGACTCCCCTATCAAATTTATAAGCCTCTTTCTTTCCTGATTTGATGGATCTACCAACCCAATTATCTCAACATCATTTTGAGCAGGAGACAACAACTAGAATTCAATTTTCCCTTGTCCTTTTGATCTATATTTGGGACACAAAATTGTTCCATCTTCTCCTTTAATCTTCTTCCCCAAATACCATGTACATAATGTAATTCAACCTCATTTGAAAGTGGATGATAAAGTTCAAGAATTTCACACAGATCCTTGCATAGGTGTTGAATCACCTATCTTCCATTTTTTCATATATTTTGACAAATGTTCCCAATCTCCTCACAATATCTCATACTATTTCTTCCTCTCAATATTCCATAGATAGGTTATTTAGTTGAATCTAAATGAGGACTACCTCTATCTTATGTTTCTAGGGATAAAAGTTAGAACTTCGTTCCTTCATAAAGATCCCTTTTTCGTCCAAAATATATAGGAATCATGATTCATTATTTTCCATTTTATTAAGTCTTATGGGAACTCCACTAGAAAGAAGCCATTTTTGAGTGCTTTCACTTTTGACATTTCTTCCCCAATTTTTATCACACCAATTCCTAAAAAAACAAGTGTTGTGCACAGCTCTAGTCCTTGCCAAATGTGGCACAAAAATTATGTGTAATAATAGCCAGTAAGCTACCATTCAACTTTCATTGTAAAAAATTGGGCACTATTTTAAATGTCAAACTTGAAACATTGTAAGTTAGGCGATGCCAAATGCCAAAATTTGGTACTTCTAATAGGCTTATTTCTTAGTGCACACCTTACAATTCCTTTCAGTGCCTATAAAGTGTAGGTTACCTCCAAATGTTTCAATTTAGCAGCTCATTGCAGTCCAAACATACCATTTGAAAAATATGCATATCTCTTCCTTACTTTTCAGTTAGTAATGGTGCAATTCCCTAACCCAAAAAAGGTCCTAATAAGAAGAAATTTTCAAATAAAATCCTAATAATTATGCTTGTTCCAATTACAAAACTTTCTAGACTGATAGAGATGAAGGTAGTCGGCCTTTTCAAAAAAAAATTATTTTATTAGAGATAGTGCTAGCTTTGGAACTTCTTTATTTTGGAAAAGGTTCTTATGATCAAACAAGGAGGAAGGAATTGAATTTGTTTCTTCCAGTATAAACCATAGCTCAATGAGCCCAACTACAACATTGTGAGAAAAATATTCAAACCCCATACAAAAACAACCTTAAGATAACAATGATGAATACTATCTAGAAAAGACATAGCCTCTTTTAATCAAAACAAACAACAATAATCCAAGAGGAAATGCCCCATGCATCTATGGAAATGTAAAAAGATTACCTATGTCGAACAGGAAGGCATCTACTGGATTGAGCAAGATACACTAACAAAAAAACTTACAATGCAAAAGAGGAGAATAAAAGCCTAAGAATCTCATCAAGCAACCTTTCAACTAAAAGTACCAGAACACCTATCAAAGATTTCCCAACATAGGGCCTAAGTTTCTACTAGAACCAAAAGACTATGTATAACAAATTTTCCAAAATACTGTTATATCACACATAAGGAATAACTGATAACAAAAAAAATTCCATGCTTAGATTTCATTATTAATTACTCCATGTACACTATTGTAGTGAAGAGTAGCACAAAGTTCAAGTCCTATAGAATCAACATCACAATGCCACAAACTAAATTCTCATCTGCTGAGTATTTTTCTTGTTTCATTATGAATGCAATGAACAAGGGTGTAGATTACAAAAGCAGACAGAAACAAATCTCAAAGTCATTTTTGTATAGAATAGGCTTAAAGTATTAGTTCCAATCCTTTGAATTCAATTCAAAATTAAGTGTCATATCTGTTTAAGTCATAAGAGAGATCCATTCATACTCTGGTAGCAGTACTAATATCTAAATACAGAGTACATGCATAGAAAAATATTACTAGAATGTAGCACAAACATATTAATGGAACTTCAAATGCCAAAATTAATGGCACTAACAAAATTCTCATCAGATGAATGTTTTTTTTGTTTCATTGTGAATGCAATGAATAGGGATGCATATCACTTTTATACAGCACAGGCTTAAAGTGTTAGTTCGAATCCTTTGGATTCAATTCAAACTTAAGTGTCATGACTTTTTAGGTCATAAGCAGTTGTGCTCTGGTAGCAATAGTAATATCTAAATAAAGAGTATATGCATAGAAAAAAATTACTAGAATGCAACACATACATATTAATGAAACTTAAAATTCCAAAATTAATGCCATTAACTAAATTCTCATCAAATGAGTATTTTGCCTTTCTCATTGTGAATGCAAGGAACATGGATGTAGATTGCAAAAGAAGGCAGGAACAGAGCTCAAAATCACTTTTATACAACATAGACTTAAGAGAGATCTATTCATGCTCTGGTAGCAGTAGTAATATCTAAATACAAAGTACATGCATAGCCAAAGTCTTTTTTGTTCATTGATTACTATTATCTTGAACATATCCTGGTTCAGAATATATCTGACTCAAGAATGAGGTCAAATGTTAGAACTGGGTAGGAAAAAATACTCTTCTCAATCTTGACTTGTCGAATGTCGTTATGATAGTTAAGCTGTTCTTTGATAATTCCTACAAAAAGAGAGGAAAACGTATTAATAAATTTGAGAATTGAATAATAGTAAGCCAACAGAAATGTAGAATATGGTAAGAAGACATCGGAAGAATATTTATGTGGAAAGGCCCAAAGTCTAGGTGGAGATATGCATATCAATGTAGTAGAAGATACTATTGTAGTACTAGTGCAATGATATGTAAAAAGACAATGGTGGAAAATATGAATAAAACATGGTGACATTGTTAAATTGAGGAACAAGTACTGATTGGAAAAATACTATATTCTGATATGCAAGAAAATATTGAGGAAGAGGCAACATTACTGTTCAGGCTTAGAATTGTCACCCTAACTCAGGAATTAGGGCTATATGACAATTCCATCCTCACAATGGAAACCTCTCCTAGCTGTGGGTAGGCTATCAGTGAAGAGTCTCGAACACATGGCATTTGAAAAGGGGGAAAACTTGATTTTCATTACAAAGCTGTTATTACATTATCATCGGTCATTTGCTTTGACCATGGTTATGTTGTGATCACCCTCGATGTTTGAGATGTAACTGTGGTTTAATTATTATCAATGCTGATCCCCAGGAAGTAACTGTAGTTTTGTGGAAGTGTTGTTGACATGACTATCAAAGAGGCAATCTATGGTTGTCAAGGCACTTAAAAGTACCGAGGTGGCGGTTGTTGAAGCAACCCGATGCTCTGTCACTGACATTGCATTTATTACACCATAGTGGAACTCAAAAGATGGTAAAATACATTGAAGAGGCAGTCTGTCAGCTTCATTTGTCTTAGGGTTTTTTCATTTTCTATGTGGCTGCCATGCTTGCAAAGGGAAACTTGGAGTTCTTTGAATGAATGTATGAAAACTTGGTCGATGTAACTGTAGTCTTCCTCCATGTTGGAGACCGCGGCTTTAAACCATGAATGAACTCAAGCTCAAACTGTAAGTCTGCATTTCTGTTTTCCATTGATATCGGGATTTTTCTATTGATGTCATGCCATAAAAGATGTAGTTCTGAATAATGAACTTGCTAATCTTAGGGACTTGTATCCACCGAGGGTTCTGGGTCTACAGTTTGAATGAAGTCTCAGGATATTTTGACTGTCTGTCACACCATTGCATTTGTAACATGACACCACAACCACCTTGAAATGGTCTGAAGCTGTGGCAAAGGTGTCAAATGGGGATAGCCTCTCCCACAACTTCAGACTCATCCCCAGCTGTCTGTGTCACTTTGAGACACCACAACTGCATAAAAAACCTGGTCTTCAAACTTGGCCACAGCTGTCACTTGGGTTTTCATCAGCATTAAAGGTGTGAGCTTATAACTGAAAGATGTAAGTTTTTAAAAAAACTCTGAGCTTCATGACACCTTTCAGTCATAAGCTTTATATCTTTGATGCCAGTTGCAGTTATACTTCGAGTTCATGGGGAAGAAACACATGCATTTGAAGATAAGTTGTTTTTCTCTCTGTCATTATCTTTTTCATTTAATGATCTTCTCTTCATGTCTGAAAGTTGTTCCTCTGTTCTATTTCTATCCGAATAAAAACACCAAATGTGTCTTGTCTGAACCATAATTACAACATATGGTGTCTTCTGATGTAAAAAATGTTAAAACAACAGTCTGAAAAACACATAAATGTTTGAAAACACATTCACGGGTTCTTGAATAAAACAGTGTTTTTACATTTCCTTAAAACACCACACATAATAGATGCATGACTTATGACTGTTCCTCTGTCTGAGATATACCCGATATGATGACCCAAAAATGTCATTCTGTCATGTCGACTGTAGCTATATTTGATTAACTGTCTGCATGAGAAATATTTCTTCAATGAAGCTATCAAGTTCCTTTCGGTCAGATATCAAACTTGTTCAAAATTGAAAACATACACTACAATAGATGTTAGAAGTGAAAGGTTTCATGTTTAAAAACATGTCCCTTTAACACTATCTTATAGTGAGTGCTGATTTATCTTTTCTTGTTACATTTATTACTTCAGATTGATATGCAGATACAAGTAGATAACTGATGTATGTAATTTTCCTTTTCATTGCTTAGATCCATCAGGATCTAACCATTTTCCTTTTCTCTCTTTTATGCAGATTTTTGCCCTAAGGACCTGAATGCTGATGAAGACTCGGGAGTGACCTAGAATGCAGATAGGGACCTGGACAAACTACCAGCAGATACAAGACATATAAAAGGCAATGCATGGGACCCCTATTCCATACCTCAATTGTTTACTTTCATTTGCAATGTAGTATGTTTATTGAAACATGAAATATGAATCAAAGGACATTTGTACTACATTCTTATGAATACACAATGTAATGATCAATGATGAATTTTGAATATGTAATAATTTGATCAATACTTAGAGTACATGAACATCTGATAATAAATGTAGTAAGTGAATGTAAATCATCAAAAACTGTAAGATAGTTTTAACTGAGTAACATAAACATGCAAATTTCTATTTTGGTGCCTATTTATTGTATGATTGGATTTTGGATAACAATCTTGGCGACTTCTGCTGGATGTCTGCCTGCTAGACATGACCTGTAGACCTATCCTAGGGCTTAAAAATTAGAAAATTGAACCATGAATGCAGTTTATTGAAATGAAAATGCATCTATAACTAGACTCAAATGCAACCTAGACCTAGACACAAAACCACCTAACACCTAGTGCTAGGACAACACTTATTGAAAACAAAACTTGAAACAAACCTATCCCTCAAAGAAAAGCTTGAGGTGTATTCCATTAACTGGAATCTGTAGTTCTTCTTCTTCAGTTGTGGACAACTGAAATGAATTATTCTCCTTGCAGGTTGTTATGACAAATGGGCCTGCCCAAAAACTATCAAATTTATCATGCTGCCCTGGCCTGCTCTTCAATACATCCCACTTAAGCACTAGATCTCCTTCCTTAAATTCTCTGAACTTAGCCTTCTTGTCAAAATATCTCTTAGTTTGTGCTTGCTTAAGTTCCATTGTAACTAAATATTTTCTCCTCTCTTCTTCCAACTGCAATAAACTCACATACCTGAGCTTTAAAGGATCTTCTTCCTCAAACAACAACATCTGATCAGCAAGTTGCAATGCTGGGAACTCTGTAGATACTGGAAATCTGGCCTCTTTACCATAAACTAGGACATAAGGTGAATTTCCAATAACCTATTTAGGAGTTATTCTGTCAAGCCATAAGGCTGCCTTCAGTTTTGAATGCCAATCTCTTTTATTTTCCTGCAAAATCATCTTGATAATCCTTATGAGATTCTTGTTAGTAGATTCTGCAAGACCATTACCCTGAGGATAATAGTTTGAGGAAGTATTCAGGTATATTCCATTCTGAACAGCCCATTTTGTGATAGATAAACCAATAAAAGCTATAGCATTATCCAAAATTATTGCTTGAGGAACCCCAAACCTGGTAATTATATCTTCATAGAACTTAAGAACAGCAAGTCCAGTAGCTTCCTTCAATGCAATTGCCTTAGTCCATCTTGTGAAATAATCAGTAGCAGTCAAAATCCACTTATGAACTGCACTAGAATTAGGGTGAATAGGACCAATGAAGTCCATACCCCATTTCACAAATGGCTGATCCACTATGACAGGCTTTAATGGCATTGCTGCCAGCTTTTGTTTACCTGCAAATAATGCATATTTTTGACACTTTCTAGCGCAGGCATAAGCATCTTTAAATAAGATACGCCAATAATAGCCTACCCTCAGTATTTTCAATGCTGTAGTCTTAGGATTAAAGTGACCACCGCATGATCATCATAAAATTCAGAAAGTATTCTGTTCTGATCCATTGTATCAACACATTTTAAAAACATACCAGAATAATCTTTCCTGTATAAAACATCATCAATAAGGACATAAGGAATAGATTTTAGTCTATAGTACCTTCTTTTGGCCTTATTAAGATCGTTTGGGCACAGTCCAGTTTGTAGATACCTGACCATATCAGATAACCAAGTTGCTGAATCAAAAATCAGAACTATATCTATCTGAGAATTATCAGATTTATGAGGAATTTCAGCACTTTCCTCTTCATTTTCCAGTTGGGCACAAAGGCCTTTCCCTCTTACCAGCTTGGTAACATATACTTGAACATCATATTCCATCACTCTGGTTATCCAACCAGCACATTTTGCATTCACATCCTTGTTCAATAAGAATTCTTTAACACTTGGATGTGCAACCATGAGATGCACTCTGTTATTAGCAATCAGATGTTTAAACTTCTTTAATGCTTTGATAGCAGCAAGCACATGTTTTTTAACAAATGTGTACCTTTTCTCGTGGTCATCCATTCCTTTTCTGAAAAAAGCAATTGGCTGCTCCTGTCCTTCATTATTCTTCTGAACCAGCATAGCAAAAATTGTATGAGTAGCACCATAAGTATATAAAATGAAATCTTTATTGAAATCTAGATTAACTAGAGTAAGAGCTAAAGATAAAGCTTGCTTGATCATCTCAAAATTCTTCTTCCCTTCATCAGTCCAACTAAAGGTAACATTCTTTTTCAGCATAGATGTTAAAGGTTTCAACAATCTAGCAATATCCGGGATGAACCTTCTTACAAAATTGATTCTCCCAATGAAACTCTGCAAACCCTTCTTGTGTTTGGGCAGTGAAAGCTCCAGGATTGCATTAATTCTTTCAGGATCAATTGTAGTTCCTTCCTTTGAAACATTATAACCTAGCAATTTTCCCTCATGCACTGCAAACACAAATTTCTTAGGATTCAGAGATATGCCAAATACTCTACATCTTTGCAGGATCTGTCTCAAATGATTAATATGCTGATCAGCTTTTTTACTATAAATAGTAATGTCATCAAGGTAAACCAAAACAAAATTATACATCAGATTTTTAAAATCCATGTCCATTGCCTTCTGAAAGGTTGCCCCAGCATTGGATAATCCAAAGGGCATTCTCTTGTAAGTCATGGTGCCCCATTTTGTAGCAAAAGTTGTTTTGTACTGGTCTGATTCTTTAACCAGAATTTGGTTATAACCAGAATATCCATCAAGAAGAGAAAATCTTTCTGATCCTGACACATATTGAAGAATTTATTCCATAGAAGGAAGTGGATGTCTGTCTTTCAGAGAAGCCCTACTGAAATCTACACATAATCTAATCTCACCATTCTTCTTTCTAACTGGAACTAAGTTAGACACCCAAGATGTGTGTTTGATAGGGTAAACAATATCACCATCTAACAGTTTTCTAAGTTCTTTGAGCATCAAAGGTTCCAATTTTGGGTTAATAGGCCTTTGTCTCTGCCTGATTGGTTTTTCATTGGGTTCTAATTCTATAGTATGCTGAGTAAGTTGTGGATCAAAACCCTTAAGATCAGAATAGTCCCAAGCAAAAACATCACTAAACTCTCTAAAAAATCAATGAAAAGCTTTTTTTCCTCAGGAGAATTGATCTTACCAATTTTCAGCCACTTGTCTCTAAAAATTTCAACTTCTTCATAGTGATCTTCTTTGACCAGCAAGCTGGTTTTACCTTTTTTGAAATGATCATCAGAATTGAAGATGGATTCTAGGCTGACTAGACCCTTTGGCAGCTTGTTTGACTTTAGTTGAATAATCTAATCTTCAACTTGCTGATTACCTTTGTTGTCCTTAGAAGCTAGGAAATCATTAGTTTCTGTTAAGAAACTCAAAATATGTTCATCAGTATTAAAAACTTGCCAATATGCATCGTTTTCAGGTATAGAAGGCCTGAAAACTACCTTAACATGAGACTGATCTGTAAACAGCCCTTTATTTTCAATAATATCAGCTTGAGTACCAACTGCAGCTAGTCTATCTGCATGCAGATTTTTCTTTTTAGGAATGGATATCACATTAAATGCATCAAACTCTGCTAGCATATTAGATACTCTAGATTTACACATCTTCAACAAATCATTTTTCACAGTGTTTAGGCCTCTCATTTGCCTGACAATCAACTCACTGTCTCCAAAAGCTCTGAGACACTTAATACCTTTCAGTCTTTCCCATTCTAGCCCCTGTATTAAGATCTCATATTCTGCTACATTATTAGAACAAGGAAAATTCAATTTATAAGCAGCATAAAATCTTTCACCCTGAGGTGATATCAACACAACTCCTGCACCAATACCATTCTTGTTTTTAGATCCATCAAAATATAAATCCCACAGCTGGTTAGATAAATCAGATTCAGAATCTTGATCTTTAATCAAATTAGGCACCACTAAATCAGATTCTAACATCACATAATTTTTGAAATCAGCATCAAACACATCCATCTCTTGGTCATTTCTAGCTGCCCATTCATCAAGAATCATATCTAGATATTCCTCAGTCTGGGTGTTATAAGATGTAGTTTCACTAATTTCATCTGGATCCATGATTACACAACTTGCATTTATGGGGCTGGGATTGTAAGGTTCTATATGGTCTTTGGACCACAATTCAGATCTTATGGTGACCCTAGTACCATACCTTATTCTAAAAAATAGGTTTGACCAGTCAGATGAAAAATAACCATCAATCTTAGCTGTGAAATCTCTGGATAAACATATAGCAAAGTAAGCTGGCAGGTCTATGACAAAAAAATCTTGAGAAATAGAGAAGTTTGGGCATGAATGTAAGGTTAAACTTACATTTTTAACAATCCCAACAATTTTAACTGAGGATCCATCAAGTTGAACAACTCCCTTCTCAAGAGGTTCATACTTCAAATCTAAGATATCAGCTATGCTCTATGGCATGACAGTGCTGGTTGCACCACTATCAACCATATAATTATGCACTAATTTGTTTCCAATAATCAAAGAGACATAGAAAGGAGGGGGTTTAACATTGGTAGATTTCTTACCTCCCTTTTCTGTCACTTTCTATATATTTGTTGATTCTACCTTTGCTGGTACTACTGGTTGCCTCAATTCTGCTTCCTTTTTATTCTGTGGTGATACTTGTTGTTGTACCTTATCAATCTTCTTTTCATTTTTAACCACTTTATCATCAACCAATACAGATTTTGAATTTGCTAATACCACTCTAGGAGGATTACTCACAGTTTTATGCAGAATTGTTGATCCTTTTGATAATTCCTCCTTTAATAAATCAGTTTGCCTTAGAATAGCTAATGAATCCCATAGTGAAATAGACACATTCATCTTTTTCATATTATCAACAATATTGTAACGAACAACAAATTGTACCTTCTGAGGAGACTTACTAACATTCTGATCTGGCTGTCTCGGATATTGCATTGTTTTGCTTGTATGAGTAGAGTTTCCCTTTAGGATTGAAACTGGTGGAGTGAGTGATGGCTGATCTGTAGTAGCATTACCAACATTTGATTGCTCTGATTCTAGGGCTCTCTTCTTGGCTCTAGTATTTGCTGATATGGATGAGTCACCATTTACTCCACAGAACTCTTCCTCTTGCCAGTTTAGGAATGTAGTATCAGGGGCAGATGTATTAGAGTGTTGTTGAGCCTCTTTAGTAGGCTGTGAATCTATGACACTCTGAACCATTAGGGCTTGATTGAGCGCCCCATTAGTTCCTTGAGACTGATTGTGCTGTTCATTACATGGATAACACCATTAATAATCTGCTGCAAGGTTTTTCTGATTACGAACAATATCCTTTACAACATTAAGAGGTACTGGGTTGTATGGCCTATAAGGAATTTGATTCTAGCTTTTCCTATTTGCATTACTATTCCCTTGGTATTGCTGCTTATTGTCTTGATAACTAGACTGATTTAGCTGTTGGGATGAGGAGCTAGCAAATTGATTTTGATTTTGGGCTACAGGATGGCTCTACTGCCTTTTTAGGTTCACTAATTCATTTCCAAAGCTTTGCAGCAAGCTTTCAATTTTTTGTTGACTATCTTTTATGCTGTGTAATTCACTGGGAGTGGTTATAGGCATTATTTCCTCACTCTTGTAAGATGGAAATGGAGCTAATGGTGGAGTAATCAATGGCATATTGGGCTAGATATTTGGAAAATAAGGCATACGCAGCCTAGGAGCTATCTTTCCTGCCTGAATAAGACTATTTTCTGCCCTAATTGCAATATCATAAGCTTGAGGTAAAGAATTACCCCCCATAGACTGTATCATTACTGAAATATCACTATTTAAGCTTTTGAGGAAATATAGAAAAGAATATTCAGCAGAGGGTCTTACCATGGCAGGGATTCTATTCCAAGTTTTCTGGAATCTGAGATTGAAATCACTTAACTCTTCCCGTGGAGCCCTTTTTATAGTAGTTAATTGCTCTACTAAAGATAGATTATCAGATTTATCCTCAAAAAACTTAGACAGCCTATCTCCAAAAACATCCCAAGTAGCAATAGAGTTGACTGGAAGATTTCTAAACCAGTCAAGATCTTTACCTTTAAGCGAAGCAGCCAATAGCTTCATAGCCACATCTTCTTGTCTAACATGATGAACATTGCATAGGGATGCAATATCTCTGATGTGCTCAACAGCTGTCACTTGTCCCTCTCCAGTAAAAGATGGCAGTCCTTTTAAGGTAGCTAATGGTATAATATTGTGATTTGCTATTTGAAGAGGACTTCCTTGATCAAAAGGAATAAAAGGAAGATTCCTTGCCATTCCTGCTGTTGGTGGTACTTACTGTTGAATAGAAGGTACAATAGGAGTCTGAGTATGCTGAATTGTCTTCCTTTGGTAAGTCTTCAAATTCTCAGAATTTGCTGCAGTAATACTTGTGGAAGCTAATCCAGAATGAGTAGGAATACTCAGCTCTTCAGGAACACTAATCTCTTCAAAAATTACTTCAAGTTCTTCTAAATTCACAGCTTCATCTTCAAAAATTGGATTATCAAATGAAGAAAAACTTGGACTTAATAATGCACCTCTTGGATCTTGTGATGTTCTTGCACCTCTGGATGATCTTTCTCCTCTTCTGTTGGTCTGTAACTCCTGGTACACAAATCCTTGCTTGTTTTCTCTTGTTGGAGTTCTGCTCATTAATATCTACACTGAGCAATCATAAATCAGAACTGAGAAGCAGTTCACTTTCCCACCGGGCATGCCAAAAACTGTTCAGGCTTAGAATTGTCACCCTAACCCAGGCATTAGGGCTATATGACAATTCCATCCTCACAATGGAAACCTCTCCTAGCTGTGGGTAGGCTATGAGTGAAGAGGAGTCTCCAGATTCTAGGCCGGTTCCTATAAGATACGGTATATCACTTC
>MU224026.1:1930473-1948952 GCA_018584345.1 Thuja plicata | reverse complement strand
ATATTATCATAATTGGGGTTAATTTAAAAACATATTATCATAATTGTTACAAGCATTTTAGTACTTTAAAAAATGTAAACATGACGCTCTTTACCTTGTGCAACCACATCTTCTTGCCTGGCGGCTTGAACCTCAACACACTCATCGGGAACCTTTACTTTCCCTACAACTGCAATACAAAATATTTTATTAATCCCAACACATTATAATCAAATTATTATTACTACGCCAAATTCAATTTAAAATGTTTACTTGTATTAATAAATCAATAATCAAAATTTGAATAGAAAATGTATACCTTGAGCACTACAATGCACATCTGAATCGATGCCTCTGTCATGCTCAGATGGTGTTTCAAGATCGGAAAACTGCATTCCAATGTAAATAATTAGTGCATTTATTGACAATATATAAATATATAAATATAAGACAAATACTGAGAAATGCTAATCATTCAATTTAATACATATAAATATAATCACTTTAAAGTTTTAAACAAATATATTCACTTTATGTTGGAACTTAACATCCAATACAGTAATTGGTAAAGTATTCAACTAGAAATAAAAATCAAGTGGCTTATTTACCTCTTTGACAGATCCACCAAAAGAAACTTGCGCACTCTTTGATCGGTATCATTCAGCCATGACTGTATAGCCTTGTTTGTAGCCTACTTTCTTGTCCTCTTCTGAAATCTTTTTTTTGAACTCCAAGCCCTACATTTTTATTGTCCTGAATTTCATCAAAACTAAATTGATTACAATTTATAAATATTTGCATACGGTTTTTCATTTACTATAACTTACAATTCATGCAACAAGTTTTGAATATCCACCCGAGCCGAGCTTGTGTTGCCCGTGCTTTTGTTTTCTTGCTTCTGTTTCCTTTGATGTGTCAGGAAACCTGTGTGATGTTTGAAATATGTTAGATCACATAAGTACAAAGAGTAAATAGTACATAATTTAATTACTAACATTATCATGTACCTTCTATCCTTGGGTGATATTATTTGTCCATCGTGTCTTGCGCGTCTCTCAAGTGCATCCTTTTTAAGATTCTCCCACTCATTAATAGGAACATAGGGGGCCACTCGTAATAATGGTTGCATTCTATTTGGGCCCTATAGTTGTCCCTAATATATTTCAAAGTTTTCCCCACTTTCTCAAGGAGCTTAAGTCTTTGAAAGGCATTGGGTCCAAAAAGTGTTATCATAGAGTCAATGAGTTTATCCTTTAACACTTTATCTTGTGATTGCCACCTTTTAAGAAAAAAAAACTGTTACATTCATAAATGAAGTGAAGCTACCTATTAATATACTTGAAGAAAGGGATGAAAGATAATCTGATCTAGCAATGAAATCAAAATATGATACCCTGTGCGTATGGCCAGCCTGAAAATGTGCAAAAATTCATCATTAAGTTTTTCATAAAATATATTATTCCCTGCAAAATAATAACAGGATTATTAGTTATTGCAAGGGACTGCACAGGGGGTTAGTGCATTACATAATGAGTATAAGATTGTATAGTACAAGAAAGGATCAATCTTTAAAGTACCTGGAAGTTGGGCTACTCTCACGGGAAGTCCATCTTCAATGTTCACGAGCAATTGATCACACTTTCTTATTATTCCCGTACATTCAAAACGAGTACATCTAGGAATTTGGTCATCGCCTCCTACATAAAATGAATCCAATATTACAAAATGTCCCCTAAGAAATAATAATTCAAGTGAAATAAATACATGATAAATGAGAGAGAAAAAGATGAATCTACTTACCAATAATAGGCATTGCCATCACATCTGTGGCCATGCTACGTGTTGCCGACATTGCAGTCGGCAGTACCTCTGTGGTTCTGAACCTCGTAGCAGGCGGCGTAGTGAACATAGGATCAATAGTATGTGCTAAAAAATAAGATTGTTAGAGCTATTAAAAAAAAAATTGTTCGAGCAAAACACTGTAACCACCTAAATTTGGTCTGTTCCAACTATGGACCCTATTTGCCCTAAGTGTGATCATATCCTTGATTATGTCCAAACAACCCTGTTATTGCTTGGCATAATTCTTCGAATCAATTTAATGTCCTACGTATTTTTATCACTGAATTATATTAACTATTATAGCCATACAATTTAAATCAATTCAAACCAATTAAATAAAATCAAAATCAAATATGGCTATAGTATTTAATTATAAAGAAATTAAATAAATCCCTAAATCAATTACCCACTTGCAATTAACCCATTCCCCTAGCCTATTTAATTTAATTAAAATGGCTATAGTCCCCTAATTATTAAAAAAGCAATTTCATTGTTTAAATAATTAATTCCTATATTTCTAATTGGGCATTAATGCTTCTTACACCTCCATTAATGAGGTCTTCACCTCATTAATTCATCTTGTCCCCCCTCTCTCTCTCTCTCCCATTCTTCTATAAATAGAAGCCTATTTTGAGAGCAAAAAAGCCTTCACTTTAGATTTCAATTACATTGTTATGTTGTTGGATTACTTTTAGAATCATATTGCACTTCTTATTCCATACTTTTTCATTGTTAAATATTCACATGTTAGAGCTAGAATACATGATTTATCATATTCTTAGCTTGATTTTGAATTAAATCCTTCATGCTAGGATAGTATATGTCACTGATTTTTAGCATATTCTGAGGGCTGATATACAACTAATCACACTCTTTCTAGTTAGAAGCAAATAGGCCGATATTAGAGGTTTTGAATGTTTTATCTAACCATTTGGACTAATGCAATGACCTATTGAGTGTTTGTGTTGTTCTTAACAGGTTTCCAAATACACATACACATTTATGGCACCCATCGTGGGGCTCGATTTTCAATTTAGCCTCATTTTCTAACACTTTTTTGACAATTTGCAGGCTCAGGAATCAGACATAGAATCGCATTTAATCTTGCAGGATCGCATCCCGGATATGCCCTTGCATCGCATAAATTCTGGATCACATCTAGGATTTCCCGGATCATATTTGGTTGTGGGTCACATTTGGTCAGCAAAGGCTCGTATTCGTTAAAAAGGATCGTATCCCGGATACTATATCGCATGTAGTGAAAATTTAAGATCGTATCATGTTTAGAAGCTTGTGCATTTGATTGATCTGATCCTAACATGTTGACAAAGTGATGTTTATGGTGTTTTGCAGCTTGATAGGTGTTTGCAAGGCATATTTGGAGGTTTTTCATGGAGTTAGATTAGAAAAATACTAACATGGTTTTTGCAGGTTGCCAACCCCATCTTGACTTCTATTTCTTTGCTTTCCAAAGTATAAAACCATTTCTCCCCTTTGCTAAAACAACTAGATATTATGCTCTTTTTCTCTTGAAGAAAATCAGAAAGTCAGAAGTTGTTTTATCATTTGTGACGAAATTGGGAGTACATGAATAACAAATAAACTGTTTAAATCATTTTGGATAGAAATTGAACAAAACAAAGCACTAAATCATGTGGGTTAATTGAACAAGTTCAATCATTTAATTGCTTTTAGATTCAATAATTGAACAACTCAAACTCATTAAATCATTGTGGTAATTGAACAAAATAAATTTTCCTTTTACAAAGCTTTTTGTTTTCTTTAAAATAGGAATCATTAAATCAACCTCAACATAGCTTGAGGGAAATAAAATTGTTTTTAGTGTTTGAGGAGAAAACGGTATGGACTAGGAGAGTATGCTTTTCTTCTTTTGAAGAATCATAAATCTAGAACTCATAAGCTTGCCAATCCTGGTTACCAATCTTTTAACAGTAGAGGGCCTTTCGGTTGAGGAAAAAATCTCCTAGGAACGACCCAAGTGAGGACAGGTCTTACGCCGACCCTTCCAACTCACTATAAATAGTTGCTTGCTTATAGGCCAAAGCCTCGAAAGATGGAACTGGTTTTGTTCTTGGAATTTTGACATCATTCCTTGAATATATCAGGGTATATATAGAGCGGAGCTGCTTGAATCTTGCTTGCAAGACTATATATATTCAGGTACTCATAGGGCTATATGCCTCAATTTTTCCTTGTGCAATTCTATGGGGGACAGCTTCGAACGGATTGCCCAATAATCTACAACACATTCAACTAAAAGAATACCTGATTCATCCCTGAAAGGGTGATAATCTTTGTGCAAGGAAAAAAGTAATTGCCCCAAGACACTTGTCATATCGTGCCCTCACTTGCATTTGGAGTCAGCTAATACAACATCATGACTGGAGCCATTGCATGCTTGGTGATGGTTGTATTCTGATTAGTATTTGAGTGTGTACCTAAGTCAATGAGCAAAGATTTTCATCCTCCACCTAGTGAATAGGAAAAGATACGTGTTTGATTCATCCCCCTAATAATGCAAAATTGTTTGACATGTCAAAAAGATCACTAAAATGATAAGCTCCTCATAACAATCAATAAATTTCACACCCTGGAGTACAAGTGTTTTTCACGTCTCACAACACCCCTTAATGTAATCTGGAAACAAACAAATTCACGTTCTTCAAAAGCACATTTTTCAAAATTGACTAAAACTGACAAGACCATCATAAAATTGCATCCAAGATTTCCTGAGTCGTATCCTATATTTAGGATCGTATCTGGTGCATTGGATCACATCTAGTCAAGCATATAGTCGCGTCCAATTTTTAGGATCGCATCTAAGTTTTAGGATCGCATCTAGTGACATCAGAGGCTCATATCTGGGAGCTCGCATTCAGGATAGTGGGTATTTTTAATAGTTTTTCTTAAGAAATCTCAATTGTTTTAGGTACCCTTTTTGCTCTTTAGCTGGTCCCTGTTGTCTATTTTGGTCTCCCTGTTGTTATTTTCAAACACTTTTGAGACGTCCACCTTGCATGCACAGTCAGTCTTTCACAATTGGTTCAATACGTGTGGTCTACCCATTTTCTATCAACAACTTGGTTCCCAGCTCACTATCAGGGCATTCTAACCCTCTAACACTGGAATCATTTACATCCACCACCAAACAAACAGTTACTTCTACCTAGACACGCCCACTTGAATGATCTAAAATCCTTGCTTGCACTATTGAGACACATTGATGAAGTTGAGAAACAAACTTCATGGTTAACATGAGATGCAACAAGTACACAACTAAAGGATTAGAAGTGCCTCTTAAAACAACACACTTTCAAGGAGAAACTTCTCGCAATTCCCTGTTTGATCTAGATTCACCTCCAATGGATAGAAACACTAACTATTGGAGTAAGGCCTTTGAGGGTTATAATGATGGAAAACAAGCACAATCTGAAGGCATGGAAGAAGAAGAAAGACCCAAATTTGAACATAATCCATTTGGGTCAGATAGTGAAGAAGAGATCCCTAAAGATGAGTATGAGAAACTCAAACAAAGTAAAAGGATCCACAAACTATTGGAGCGAATAATCGGTGATGATAAAGAAAAGTACTTCCTCCATCTAGCATCCACAGGTGTCAAGTTACCCAAGGATTATAATGTGGAAAATCTCAAAGAAAAGGAAGTACCAAACCCCATATCTATCCTTACCAAATAGCTCAATCAGATGCAAACTGAGCTCATGAATCTCAAACAAGAGAAGGACAAACCTAAAACAAAATACTCTTTGGACGCCATTTGTCCATTTCCTTTTGAAAAGAGTATGACTATGGTCCCATTTCCTCCAAATGGGGCAAGGCCAAAATATCACAAATACACGGGAGAAACTGATCCACACGACCATGTAAGAGAATTATGTGCTCTAAGCATTGAGTACATGCACGAACCCACATACCTCATGCGACTATTTCTAGGAAGTCTAGGAGGTAATGCCATGGAGTGGTTTTCCAAATTAAATCCTAAGGTCAAAACATTCAAGGAATTGATGCAATGGTTCATACAACATTATTCCTACAACATCTAGCATGACATGACTATGATGGACCTATGCAATACCAAACAAAAAACTGGAGAATCCTTCACACACTTCCTACAAAGATGGAGGAAGATCTTTGCATGATATTCAAGAGTCATTCCTTAAATGGAGAAGATGGAAATATTCATTAATAATCTCGTGCTAGAATTGAGCTATGCTCTACAAATGCAAGACTCTCCTAGCTTCGATAGGATAATTAAAAATGCCCTCCATATTGAGGAAGTCATGGTCAAAAAGGGAGAGATCACCCTTCAAAATGAGAACAAAGATAGTAGCTCCAACTCCAAGCCTAAATGGTGGAAACAAAACAAAAATGTTGTTAATGACAGAGTAGTTGATGCCTCTCATATTAATTCTAAACTCGAAGTGTTCAATTTAACCAATGGCATGCAAACAAGCAAAGAGGCTAAAGTAACACCTCCCATCCCCAAAACAAATGATGATAATGAAAAGGGACACACATGGAATTAAAAACCCCAAAGAACATTCATGCCTTTGGGGGAACCTCTGGAGGCAGTTTTGAAAACATTAGTGGATAACAAAGTTCTTATGATTCCTGATTCAAAACCATGGGAACCAATGGTCAAACCTAGATGGTGGGATGATAACTCTTATTGTATCTTCCACAAAAAAAAGGGACACAAGACAAATAATTGTCTCAAGCTTAAACACGTTATCCAAGACCTCATCGAAGGAGGTAAGATCAAGTTTGATGGACACACTACCAATGAGGAACATACAGCATTCAACAAACCTTTTCTCAATTATAATCAAGGAGAAACATCCAAAGGGAGGGGTAATGAGGTGAACTACGCCTATTCCAAACATGACAATGTGATCAATATGCTTGAGATTAAAACTGAATCCATCAAAGTAATCACAATCAAAGGTGCTTCATCCTCTTTAAATGTTGTAACTAGGAGCCAAGCACAAGTTATGATCAAAGGACCTCCCAAACCAGCATCATCACCCAAGGTTCCTATTGTGACTATTCCTAAACTAGTGGCAAAACATGTGGTCACTATCCCTGGAGCCAAATATGACTTGGTAGACCAATTACAACAAACCGCTGCCAAAATTTCCATCTTTGAGTTGCTCAAAATATCCACTATGCATAGAGAAATCCTAGAACAAGCTTTGCAAGTTTCTAATGTTCCAAAGGATATAGATATAGACAATTTCCAAGCGATGGTCAATCATATCTGAGTGCCACACTATCTCTCCTTCTCTGAAGAAGATGATAAGTCATTGACCCATCCACACAATCAACCCCTCCATATTGAAGTCCTTATTCATCGATCCCATGTTAGACATGTATTGATAGATGGAGGTGCCAGATTGAACATCTATACACTGGACTTAGTCAAGAGGCTAGGCCTCTCAGAGAAAACAATTGAATCTAGAAACAAGATAACCATCAAAGCGTATGATGAGGAAGAAAGATCCTCCAGAGGTATTATTTTTCTACCCATCAGAGTTGGGCCAATTGAAAGAGATGTTATGTGTCAAGTTTTGGATTTACCCCTGGCCTACAATATTCTATTAGGTAGACCATGGATTCACGAGATGCAAGCTATACCGTCCACTTATCACCAATGCATCAAGTTCCCACATAATGGGGTGGAAGTGACAATTCCTACCGATATTAACTACACTTGCAACAATATCAAAGCAGGTAGCATGGTCCCACACAACAAAGAGGCCATGGATGTAGTTGCTCCTGAAACCACAAAGGACATGATCATGAATATTTTTGGCAAAACATCAAAACTTCAAGAGATAGGTATGGGAGAATACAAGATGGATTTAACTCCCTCAATGACAGAACTTCTGGTATCACCAGGATCCTATGGCAAACCTTCATCAACATTCATACCTCTAGCATCCAAAGAGACAAAAAAAAAAAAAAACAATTATCATGATAAAGGCATCCACATCTTCTTCAGATAACATAGAAGAACAAGCAGTCCTGGACTAGCTTTATAAAGGAGAACCCGTGGAATCTGAGGTCAAGCATGTGAAGATATCTCTCAAGCAGTATGGAAAGGGATATGATTTCCTCAAACAAATGGGTTAAAAAGGAAAGGGACCTTTAAATGACACAGGACGAGGAATAATTGAACCCATACCCATGGAGTTCCGCCTCAACAAAGATAAAATAGGTCTGGGTTTTAACACTCAATCCAACAAACCTACTTCAAAAGAGCGTCCACCTTCTGAGACTGGGAGTGACAAAATAGATGAGATAATATTGGAACCATGGCCTTATGAGAGATTACTACATATTGGTACAGAGAATGTTGAATATCAAGGAGAGCCCAATGTACCTAGCTTTGAGGTACCACCAAATTTTTACACTCCTTTGCTAGTGCAACCTCCCATTCAAGAGGTAGGAGACACCATAGCAATGATCACTCAAGAGGGACCCCGCCCATAGAATTTACATCCTAACTGGGGGCAATTAGTCACAATTTCACATGTCCTAGATCTACCTCACTTTGATCTACAAGAGACTAACCAAGTCCATCAAATAAATATTGCTGAATATTTGAACAAGTCTGATGATGATTTCACGGACTCTAATGACTATGAGTATGATTGATTATCTATTGCCTCTGAAGAAATTGGGATAGCCACAATTCACATGTCTGTAGCTTCCTCAGCTCCTAGTAGATGACCTGACACTCCTTTTAATGCTACTGATCCTCCTAAAGCAGAGGAAGATTTCCTTCCCCTGATCATGGATGGAGACACTGGTGAATACATAACTCTATGGGAATTTCATAGGCTAAAAGCAAGAAGCCTCCTTTTACAAAGAGATGATGATGAGTTATCTACTGGTGAGTCACTAGATTTTGATCCATATATGACTGACAATGACCCTTTTAACAATGATCTCACTCTTATTGATATAAAGATCGAAGATACTGACCTAATAGACTGTGTCATGTCAGTTAACGGTTTTGATACTAATGCGATGTTGTCCTCCTCAGAATCTAACTCCCTCAAATTGATACTTCCAGACCTGATCAATTGGACTAAAATAGATCCTACACCTATGCTCAACTTTTCCAATGACCACTCCTTAGCTTGTTATCTTAATGCCTGTGAATCTTACCCTTCTTCCACCAATGCAAGGAGCGAGAACATGTCACAGGAGGGCATCAAGTTTCTTAGTCACAAATTGAAAAATAAAAAGAAAAAGCAGGATGATGGTGAAAACCACTCTGTGGCAGTATCAGATCCCAAAATAGTAAAGAAAAAAGATGTATCTGATGGTGAAAACCTCTCAAAGGTGCCAAAGGATGAGACTCTTCATATCCTCCCTGAACACTTTCAAGAAAGATCTTCGACATAGATTGAACCAACACAACCAGTAAACTTGGGCACTATTGAGAATCCTCACTTAGTTCATTTGGCACAATCTTTATTAGAAGATGAGAAGGTACAGTTCACAGAGTTCCTAAAGGAGAAAAAGATCAACTTTGCATGGTCTTACACTGATATGCCAGGGCTAGATCCTAATCTCATTATGCACCACTTATCTATAGCTCCTGGGATCAAGCCTGTGAAACAAAAACTTAGAAAAATGCATCCTCATGTTGCATTACTGGTGAAAGTAGAATTAGAAAAGTTGTTAAAAGTTGGATTCATTTGAGTCATTGCCTATGCAGCTTGGATCTCCAATGTGGTCCCTATTTCTAAAACTGATAAATCTATCAGGATCTATACGAACTTCAGAGACCTCAACAAAGCATGTTTGAAGGATGACTTCCCTCTACCAAACATAGACATGATCATAGACCTTATAGCTGGATTTCAGATGTATTCATTAATGGATGGATTCTCTGGCTACAATCAAATCAAGATCGCCCCTGAAGATCAAGAGAAAACCACATTTACATGCGCATGGGGGACCTTCTACTAGAATTTCATGCCTTTTGGGTTAAATAATGCAGGTGCCGCATATCAAAGAGCCATGAAAACAATATTCCATGACATGATGCACAAAAATATGGAAGACTATGTTGATGATACATTGGCTAAATCTAAAGAACGAGGTACTCACATTATTGACCTCTGAAAAATATTGGACCGAATAGAGCAGTTCCAACTCAAACTCAATCCCAAGAAATGTGCCTTTGGGGTCCAATCAGGCAAGCTCCTAGGATTCATAGTATCATCAAAGGGAATTGAGGTAGATCCTACAAAGGTAAAATCTATTCTAGAGATGGCTCCTCCATGTAACATTAGTCAGATGAGGACACTACAAGGGAGACTCCAGTCTATTAGGAGATTCATGTCCCAACTTGCAGATAAGGCCCAACCCTTTACTAAGTTACTACATAAAGGGGTTACATTCAACTGGGATGAACACTGTGAAACAAACTTCAGAGAATTGAAGGGGTACCTGGCTGCTCCACCTATTCTTATGGTGCCTATTCATGGCAAACCATTACTCCTATACATTTCAGCTATGACTACATCCCTAGGAGTATTACTGGTGCAAGAGGATGAAACAAAGAAAGAGCAAGCTATCTACTATATCAGTAGGACACTCGTTGCTTATGAGCTCAATTATAGCATCATAAAAAAAGCATGCTTAGCAGTTGTCTTCGCATCACTAAAATTAAGGCACTACATGCTTTCTCACACAGTAAAGCTCATTGCTAAGATTGATCCTCTAAAGTATCTTTTGAGAAGGATAGCACTAACAGGACGTTTGGCAAAATGGGTCCTAATTCTAAGTGAGTTTGACATTGAATATGTAGAATGGAGGGCTATCAAAGGATAGGTACTTGCAGACCAATTGGCAGATTCACCACTTCAAGACAATGACCCTCTACAAATTGAATTCCCTGATGAGACAATCATGAATCTCACTAAACATCCATGGCAAATGTAGTTTGACAGACCATTCACTCAATAAGGGTCTGGAGTAGGAGTTCTCTTCATAACTCTACAAGGATACAAGATCCCCAAGTCTTATAAGTTGATATTTTCGTGCACTAACAATATCTCAGAGTATGAAGCACTGGTCAACGGACACAAGCTCACTATGGAATGTAAGGTCATTGAGTTACATGTATATGGTGACTCCCAACTAATTATCAATCAGGTCAATGGGGAGTATCAAACAAAAGATGAAAAATTGATGCCCTACAAACAACTAGTTGATGATCTGAAGAAGTACTTTGTCTTCATCACCTTCCAGCAAATACCAAGATCAAAGAATAAGGCTGCAGATGCTATGGCTACCTTGGCATTTATATTGCAACTAGAGGAACATCAATTCTTCTATGACTTCTTGGTGGAAGAAATATCCTTACCTGCATTTAATACTCTTGAATACCAGGTAATATGTGCCTTAACTACCCCAGATCAATCCTGATATACCAATATTATGGCCTATCTTTCAGACCAAACCATTCCCACCAATCTATCTAGAAACAAAAAAAATCCCTGACTAGGACAATGTCGCATTACCTCCTCATAACTAACAACCTATATCGACATAGTCTTGATGGTACACTTCTTTGGTGTTTAGAACTAGAAGAGTCTGGTCTAGTTTTAAAGGGCGTCCATGAAGGTGTATGTGGATCGCACTCGAATGAATTTTTGTTAGCTAAGAAACTGCTCAGAGTAGGCTATTATTGGCCTACCATGGAGAAGGATGTAATTCAATTTTCAAAAGCATGTCTTAAATGCCAGACACATGGAAACCTTATTCATGCTCCTGCTAGAGAACTGATACCTTTTATAACACATTGGCCATTTTAGCAATGGGCCTTTGACTTGGTTGGACAAATATATCCCAAATCTTCAAATGGACACAAGTTCATCATTACGGCCACTGAGTATTTCACAAATTGGGTCAAGGCTATGTCGCTAATCAAAGCCACTGGAAAATAGGTGGCTATGTTCATTCTGAACTACATTATTTGTAGATATGGGATACCCTATTCAATTGTGACAGACAATGGGGGCCAATTTAAAAACCAAGACATTGATGACCTTAGTGAACAGTTTTGCATTACTCAACATTGCTCTTCAATCTATTATCCTCAAGGTAATGGATAGGCTGAGGCATTAAACAAGAACATTCTCAAAATCCTACATAGAACTGTGAGCAAGTTTGGCAGAGACTAGCATCTACAACTAAATCTAGCATTATGGGCCTACAGAACAAGCATCCAAACACCAATTGGAGCAACACAATTTGCTCTAGTCTATGGTGCTGAAGCAGTATTACCTATTGAGGTTGAAATCCCATCTTTGCAGATATCTTTACAAGGACTAGTTACTGATGAGCAGTATCGCATTGATTGGATAAATTATTTGGACCTACTAGATGAGCACCGACAACAAGCGTTTGAACACCTCAAATTGTACCAAGCAATAATATCCAAAGGTTACAACAAGAAGGTTAAACCATGCAAGTTTGAAGTAGGAGATCTCGTCCTCAAGGAGAATCCTAAGAACCAGCCTAACAGAGAGCAGAAAGGAAAGTTTGAACCTAACTGGCTGGGACCTTATGTTATCACTGCCACTTTTGGGACTAAAGCTTATCAGTTAGCTACACCTGAGGGAGATGTTTTTCTAGATCCTATCAATACTCTACATTTGAAGCAGTTCTACGCTTAATGTTTGGCTAGCAGAGCCTATACATCACAAAGGTCTTGCAAAATACCAAAAACATTCAGAAAATTGATCCTAAAGAAATCCAAAAATAGTGGAAAAATTTCTACAAAAAGGGTATCCTTGGTGAAAACCTGGTAAACAAGCACCTTAATACTACAAAAACATTCAAAAAAGCAAAAATAGCAAAAAAATTTTAAAAAAAAGAGAAAAATGCCTTGATGAGCACTTGATAAAATAGGCATCTTTGTAGCAAAAAGAAAGAGAAAAAGATCTTGCCAAGTGGTGAAAACTTGGCAATTAGGCATCACTTGTGTTCTGCGCTCTATTTATCAATGTACTACTGATACTAGGCCTTCATAATTTTTCCTGTGCTCATATGCTGACTTCATTTCCTACATGACTATCTTATCCTTGCTTGGGATTTGTCTATCTTTATGTCTTAGGAATAAGTCATTCTACACTGGGGGCATCTTTGTTGGTATAGTCAGTTACGGTTGCTAGGTTGCTCTAGGATGGTTTGTCTCACAGATACAATGTTACACAATACATGCAAAATAATGTCACTTTTTCAAAAACCAAGGATGTTCTTCCAAACATCACATATTCAGACACGACATTGATAGTACAAACATTTCTACAAAGCCGTATTGGATCGCAAACATGAATGGATTATCCTATCAAGGCACAAACATGGAACACCATATTGCTTATATTATGATTGATGAATCTTTACTGTATTTGACATATGGATGAACAAAGTACTAAATAACACACACTTTGATAATGGTTTTATTATGATTCTTTTAATGTCTTGATGATGTTTTCAACTAGGGGCATCTAAGTAATTATAAATTTTATCTGATTGATTCTGAATTAATGATTTTTTATGTCTTCTTAGTTGCTCAATGACATATGCGCAAAGACAAAGAGTCGCAAGGATTGGGGGCATAATGTTTTCTTGGATTTCTACAAATGGTGATTGTTTCATATGATCCTATAAATTTCACCTAACTTGGATGTTTATGGTAAGAGCTGCCACTATGGGTGGATAGCCGCATATATCTTGATCTTTGTTATGTGTAAACTACGATGAGTTTGACATAATTTCCTTGTCTATTTTCAGATCCAGATTCTCACTAAGGTATACGAATCATAATGTACCTAAGGATATGAATTCTCAAGGTCATTGCGGGTCCAATATCTTTCCCTACTCAAAATCTGGTATATTAAAAGGAAGTTGACTATTTTGTTATCCTGGCTTCTATGCCTTGATGCCTAAGTCTCTTTCTGACATTTCAATAAAATATAGTATTCATATTATCATAATATCAGTGGGTATTAGTGATGGTTGTACTATTCGATGGTATCCATTCCAAAAGTGCCCAATGATGATAAAAATGTTGCAATATTTTGCTAATTCAGTGACAAGTCCTAAGAGTCTTCATATAGTTGCATTTAGATTGCTTGATGCATTTTGTCAACAGTAATAACAGCATAAGGAAATTTAAACTCAAAACATGGTTTATATCTTCTTCTAACATATCAAGTTAATTACCTCATCTATATTACTGATATTAAATATTGTTACATATCCATAGCATACATTTTGCATTCATTTGGAAACATGAAGCTAGAAAATAAAAAAATAAAGCATCCATGTAATGCATTTTTACTTCTGCATCCTTAGTGCATTCATACATCTATTTCATATAAACTGGAAAATCAAAAGAAAAATACATTTTGCATTTTCACATAGCTATCATTTATACCATATTTATATCAGTAACAACTCATTTACATCCACATTATGAAATGATGTTATCATCTATGAACTAACTCATCACGAGATCAAGATATCATCACATGTGCAAAAGATACATTTACCATGTCTATGGAAAGTAAAACCGATACATTTACCACATGAAACATGTCAGAATCCAAAAATTGCATCAGTTATATATCATCATAAAACATGGTACAAATCAAAGCATAAAGAGTATCAGTGAACAATAAAGAGTATCAGTGAGCATAAAGAGTATTAAAGCATAAAGTGTATCAAGAAGTATACAGTGTATCAGTGAGTATAAAGAGTATCAGTATGCCAAAACTAGGAGCAGATATATATATATGAATGAATGTAATATACAAAAGGGGGGATCTCAAACAGGATCTAGATATACATGTATGATCTCAAAATAAACAAAATGGTGCAAGATATCAACTCTGCCCCGCCCCCTCTCCCTGGTCAGGAGGAGGAGGAGGAGATGGCATGAATGGAGCTACTGAAGGTGGCATGGCCCCCTCTAACTACTAGGCTGCATGAGAAAAGGAAGGTGCTCTCTGACCCTTTGGCACTGCTACATGATATAAGGCATAATAGTATGTCACCCTCTGTCCCTGATGGACTGCTATGCGAGCCTGAGCATCCCTCTCAGATCTAAGCCTCTCCATCTGCCTATCTCGGTCCAATAGTAATGCATCTGATATAGCTAGCCTCGCCTCCACTGTTGTGGCCCTAGCCTCCAAGACTATGATCTACACTCTGAGCTGCTCCCTCTCTTGCTGACATTGAGATAATGGGTCCCCATCTCTACCAAGATCCTGCTCCTGCACTCTCTGTCTCCACTGTCTCTATTGCTCTGGAGTAAGAAATGGGCCAGGATCTCTCTGAGGGGCCACAAATATAAATCTTTGGTGTCTCTTCCCACTGCCACTCATACCACCTGTATCAACTGCCTCTCCACCTCCCCCCTGTCATCACCATCGTGTCTATCGTCTAGGGGAGGATGCCTGCCGTCTCGGCTTCCATCTCTACCACCGTCACGGCCCCCATGTCTCCTTTGGTGCTCTGTCTCTGCTGCCTCTCCCCCTGATAGGTCGATCCTTAGGATCATAATCTAGCGGCTCCTCTATACGAGGAATGATCTCCTTGGGTACTGTGAATCATGGAAATGGATACTGAAGCATCTCTGTAGCATACCCATCTAACACTCCAGCATCCTCAACATCTGGGCGAGGGTCCCAGTCTATCGCTACCATGTCTTGTATCTCCTATGAGGCAGTCTCATATGAGAGCTGTGCACCCCAATCAGCTACCTCATCCCTGATAGGAGCATACACTGCCACATCCTCTGTGCAGCCCTGTCGTCGGCCATACTGCCTAGAACTCTGGTGATCAAGAAGCGCTCAATAATATATCTCATGCACCCAATCAAATATCTACTCTAGCATAAGAAAGGCACCTGGCGTGCATTAGAAGTCCATATCTCATAGTCTAGGTATGTTCGCCACACAACCTCTATCATATCATCAAATAAATGATGCCAATACTCAACCTTGCCTAGGTGGGGCTGTTGTAAGAGTCCTGCATACATGTACACATAGGGCTACTCAGGTGCCCTCTGCCTATCAACAATTGGCTATGTCACAGGGATGTGCTCCCAGGCCCAAATCTATAGAATCAGGATCCACATAGTCATGTTGCAGGTATGGTGGTACACTATCTCATGAAGCTCTTTGTAGATGTGAGCTAGAATGTAGCTCCCCCAAGCAAACCGTCGGCGGTGGACAATCACCTGCTCCACCATGCTAACCCAGCCCACCAAGAAACCATGCTACCCTCTATCTAGCATCACGATGCTGCCTACCAATCTGGCCAAGTACACAGCTAATCGATCATAGTGATCGACCATATAATCCCATGATAAGTATCTGCGATCGATGGTATTGTCCTGAAAGAATCTCTATGTTGTACCGATCACAACGCCAGCTCTAGACTCAAAAAATACCTCATGTCCAACCATGGGTACATGGAGTATCCTCCATACATCCTCTGGAGTCACTGTGATCTCACCAGTAGGTAGGTGGAAGGTGTTGTGCTCAAAATGCCATCTCTCAGCCACAGCAGTCAACAACCCTCAGTTTACCCCGATCTTGGGTAAACCTATCAGTGACCACAATCCACATCAGATCATGATAGTCTACTCATCATCTGACAATCAGGCAGACAATGCCAGAACTCATGCAGGATAAGTGCCATGAAAGGTGACTACCTCAAACTGAGCCTAATTTTTGACAACACAGTAAAGCATCAGCATTCTATCTCCAATAAAGGGCACATTCCTACTCTGCTAAGTCATTACAAGTTTGCAGGACACAAATAGATCAAAGAAAATTAAAAACCTAAGTCTTCTACCAGATGCGATCCTGGAAATATAGGATGCAATTGTGCATACGGGATGCGATCCTAGAAAAATAGGATGTGATCCAGGAAAACTTGGATGTGACGCAGAACCTGGGAAAAATCTGATATGATCTGGGAAAAATTGGATACGATGCACGTTTCACAGGATGCGATCTAGAATCTCAGATACGATCCTACCTTCTAGGGGCTCTAAAATTCACAAAAATACATCAAATTCAACAATTCAAATTTCACAAGGTAGTTTATCGAGTACTTATCGGCGGTGGGTAGTCGGCTGGTCGCTGGTGTCATCGGCTCAGCTCGAATCGATGTTTCTTCACGGGGACCACCATTTTCTTTACAGAGCTCTCTACTTTACTATAGCTAAAAATGAAAATGAATAGTGAAATGGTCAATTTGGAGGCTTATATGGGTCTTTTGAGACATTTAGGGGTTCTGAAACTCCTCCCGAACAACTACAAAATCATTTGTGTTCTACTTTTCCTCAATTGAGAACCAAATTGAAGGTGCCTACGACATTTGCAGCAGCACAGTGTCATTTTTTGTGGTAGTTTTGACAATTGCAATTTTGCTTCATGTGTTTCCAACATTCGTCCATATTGCACATTTCCTCATACATCTTGATCTCAACATCATTAAATCAGCTTTATCACTCATATTTTCGCGTAATTAACTTGATAATCATGTGTTTATTTTTAAACACACCATCTTCTACTCCACTCTTTCTGGCCTTATCGCTTCCCACCAGTGTTATGTTCTATTCAACTCAGGGATTTATTTCTTTTCCTTCAATTTTGTTCTCGAGGGGGCATGATCACACTATCATCAATTAAACTTTTTCTCAAAACTGCATTAAAAATGACTTCGTTATCAAACAAACTAGAGGCATAATAGTTTCCTTGACTAAGTCGGATCTGTTGGATAGAAAGCTTTGGTTCTCATGAGCTAGATATCTTATATTTCCTCATTTTAGAAGATTTTTAAAGCTCCTGGTAGCTTCATACTGACTTTTGGATGACAACCAAGTTCAGAATCAGTATTATCAATTTTTGGACGACAACCAAGTTCATAATTGGTATTTTTAAAATCTTTTATTGATCTTTGGACGACAACCAAGTTCAAGATCAATTCTATCAGTTTTGTTCAATCAAGTGCGAGACTGATCTCATCAGCATTTCGTTCGACAACCAAGAACGGGATTCTCAATCTTTTAGAATATTTTTAAAGCTCCTGGTAGCTTCATACTGACTTTTGGATGACAACCAAGTTCAGAATCAGTATTATCAATTTTTGGACGACAACCAAGTTCATAATTGGTATTTTTAAAATCTTTTATTGATCTCTGGACGACAACCAAGTTCAAGATCAATTCTATCAGTTTTGTTCGATCAACTGCGAGACTGATCTCATCAGCATTTCATTCAACAACCAAGAACGGGATTCTCAATCTTTCTGAAGTCAAAATCAAAAACTTTCTTTGAATCAATGTGCTGCTCGCACATCAATTCAAAGAGGGGAAAATGCAACCACCTGAATTTGGTTTGTTCCAACTATGGACCCTATTTTCCCTAAGTGCGATCATACCCTCGATTATGTCCAAATGACCCTGTTACTACTTGGCATAATTCTTCAAATCAATTTAATGTCCTAGGTGATTTTTATCACTGAATTATATTAACTATTATAGCCATACAATTTAAATCAATTCAAACCAATTA
>MU224026.1:1915501-1928419 GCA_018584345.1 Thuja plicata | reverse complement strand
GACTTATACCTGACAATCCATGAGACTGTGTGGGATACCTGAAAAAAGATAATAGTTATATAATCAGACAAACATAGTTCACTCCATAGTTTTTATTACATCTTGTGAAGGACATTATACATTGTTACAATTATCAATTTATACTTTCAAAATTAGCTCAGTCCATTGCAGGGAACAAAGAGAATCCCCTGTGATTTAACATCATTAATGTGCAAGGAAATATAAAATTATCAGAAGCAAATCTCATAAGATAGTATTTAGATTAAATGCATTGATATACAAAAATACCCCAAAAAATGATAAAGAAAGGTAATTTTCTTAATCACGTCTTAATAGTCTTAACTAGTGAGGTTGTTTAAGAATATAGCTATTAAATACACTATTTTAATTAGAATGATCATCATCTACATCACCATCCACTTCTTCCTCTTCCTCGGTATCTTCTTCTTCCATCACATTATACTTTATTGGCCTTCCTCTTAGATCATGTCTAACAACCATCATTGCCAACATAATGTCTTTATTGACATCCATGGTGGAAGGTTATTGTTGATAACAAAAATAGGCCACACCGAGTAAACAAATCTCATCTCTCCATACAGATTGACACTGTCTGCTGCCAGAGAGGGCTTGAGATTTTGAGGTTCTTCTTTAAAGTGTGGCCAATTTTCCTCTATGTACATAAATGATGAACCATCTATAGGCATTTGAATAATGTCATCTTGACTCCTGCCTTGTGCATGGTAATCCATGAATTATGCCAAGCTATTGCACCTGAATAATCATTTTAGATGTGGAATAATGGGGATGTAACGTAGAACCTTGCGAGGCACCTTTTTTGTCATTTGATCATCTTGATATCTTCTTGTATGGCATTTAGGGCATTCTATTGCATTTTCATATTCTTTATGATAAATAATATGATCTTGGAGACAAGCATCTATTGCTTGATACTCCATTCTAATATGTTTCATAATGGCACATAATTCTCAGTACGAGCGAGGGAGAACATTTGATGGTGGTAAAAGAAACTCACCTATCAATCTATAGCAAAAAATATAAGTCATTACTATAAACAATCTTAATGGTACATGTTTCACCTTTTATAAACTATAATGACATATATGACAAACCTTAGCATACGTGACATTGCTATGTTGGATAAACCATTCACAACCTTCAAATTCACCAACAATAATAAAGCAGAGAGAAGAGTAGATTGGGAGCCTTTGTAAAGGGTCGTGTTTTCCTTCTCAAGTAGAGGTATATCATGGATGGTGTCAATGTCATCCTCGTCATAATCATCATCATCAGCCGCACCAGTAACACCAGCACCAAATGTGTCAATGATCAATCCATTCATACCATCATCTTCAAATATTTTTTCTAGTGCATGATCGTCATCTTCCATGGGATCATGATCTTTAGCTTCAATACTCACACCTCCATGTTCCTCTATATTCACACCCCCATGTTCCTCTAAGATGTGGTGGTCCATATCACATACTACACTGGGGAGATCAACCTATATAAAAAAGATGATAATCAAACCCCCCTTCAATTTGATAATCAAACCTCCTTCCATGATTCATATGATGTATATTAATTATGAAAACAATATAACAAACAACAATTCCCATAGATGAATATAATCAAACCCACCTTCAATGTGAACATTCTTCCTACAATGTCCCTTTGTTGTTTTGATTTTGATTCTTCTTGTCTTTAAGCTGTCACAACTCTTGCATGGACAATAACATTTGTCATCGCCTTCTTTTTGAAAGTTAGAAAACAATCTAGCGATTGTCTCCCTATATTGATCTAATTCCCTTGTATTATCTAACATGATCCTTAATGTGTATATCTACAAAAAAATTGGACATGTACTTAATGTTTATATCTGCACATATGGTTTTGATAGCAAATGGTCACTCTATTTTCTCATGGTGAGAACTCTCTAGTTGTGACAAAAAATGTCAAACAACGACATGTTACAGTAGGTTTTATAAATGATATGATACTTTGTAAATTTAACTTTAGGTTTTATAATTGTACATATATTTTCTTTGACTCCCCCACATTGTAATCATATCGACAAGTTGATATCAAAGTAATGAACATTAATGAACATTGTAAACATACATAAGTGGATAAACATAAATAATGAAGGTACCAGAATATGAGTATAGCCAATTTTTAGAATAATATAGGAATACAACATGCACAACATATAAATTCTAGTCTATATTTTGACAGATTTTAAATTGCAAAATAATTAGCAAATGTCTACCTCTCAAGAACTCCCACAACCATATATAAAATCATAATGAAGTCATAAACAACAAAAAGTTCATGAGTTTATCAAAATATTGTTAGTAATAACTGAGAGGGGGGGTGAATAAGTGGCCTCAAAATTTATCCTTTAAACTTTAATCGACTGATCAATACACCTCAGATTATTAAGTCTCTACAAGATGCATGTCTTAAAATAATTAATTGTCTGTTAGTTTACCTTGTCTGTCCTTATTCTCCTTGATTACCGATAAGCAGTAAAACTTATTTACCGATACTCAGTAAATATGAAAAGTATACCAATCAATCCATAAATGCATATGTGAAATGTAAAACAATAAATTAATAAAACATACACACATAACACATGGATTTTAATGTGGAAACCCTATTAAGGGAAAAAACCACTAGGACCGGTACCCCAAATTTTCACTCTTCTAAAGTGAGCCCTGTTAGGAGCCAACCCTATTAAAGGTTAGAAACACACTGTTAAGTGCGACCTTGTTAGAGGATTTTTATACATGTAGTTTGTCACTTAGTATCTGGCATCTATCTTGCTACCATCCTTGAATCAGCCTTCTTCTTAGACGGTCAATAGGCTTTAGGCAATTCTTTCTACCATCCTTGAATCAACCTTCTTCTAAGGTTGTCAATAGGCTTTATACAAATTCAATGCTACTTTCATGAATCAACCTTTTTGGCAATCTGTTAGGATATACCTCAATTATAGAAGACTGTTAAGTCCTGCTCTGTTAAGAGACTTGATGCTTCAATGGTTAAACTGAAACACTATGACATATTTCTAGTGTAACTTTGACTTGCAGATTTTTAGATCTATTTAAGTACAATACCCCTCTGATCAATGTGTCAATTCAATTCCTTTTTCTCCACACTTTCTGCTCTGTGATGTTGTGCTTCACTATTTTTCGGTGTCTCTAGAATTCTTTAGCTCTTCCTCAGCTTGATTGATCAGGACTATATGAAGTTTATCCTTCACCATTTTCTCTTTAGCATCCTATTTCTATTCACTCCCCTTCTGTGTATCTGATTGCTTATGGAAATGAATTATGCTTGTCTCTTATATAGACATGACATTCCTTAATTCTTGATTCCTAATTCTTGATTCTTGGTGTGAAAAACAATCCAGCCAATTTGATTTACGGCTTTAACTCCTGATTTATCTTCTAGTTATCTTCTTGCCAACTTTATAAGTCTTCTTTAAATCAATTACTTAACTATGGTCAAATAAAACAAGTAAAACAACTAGTTAAGTCTATCCTTAAGCTCTACCAGCTAGATATTTTGTCATTTTTTGAACTCTCTATTCTGTCGGTCAATCCTACAGTTCATCGTCGGTAACAACTGCCAGTTCTGTCGGTGTAACTCCAATTACCTTTGGGATCTCCATTCGTCGGGCAACACTATCTCTTGTTTGTCAGGCATCCTGTGATTCTTCTTCGTTAGGCAACACTATCTTTTGCTCATCGGGTATCACTGTGACCTTTTTCTCTATCTTTACCGATGGTGTGCACTCCGTTGGTGTTGTCTGTCACTTAGTAAATACTTGACTTTTATGCATTGCTGAAAGCATAATCATTGTTCCATTAATTCTCTAAAGTCTTTGGCATTATGTACATGACCGTATAGATTATATCAAGTTGACATCAATGACAATACAAACCATTAACTTATTTAATCTTTTGCATCATCTTCAACTTATCATTATCAAACATTTAATCAGTTACATGTCATCAATCTCTCCCTTTGGCATTGATGGAAACATGCTATACTATCACACTATGCTATTTCTAATATAATATGAAATACAATTGTTGAGATTCATCAAATTACCAAATAGTTTGTTTTGATAACTGATAGAAATGTCTAACCTCCGGTAAGCTCTTTGTTAGCTTAGATTTGATTCTTGCAGCTTTGTGTGTTTCTTCTTTTGATGTGTTGTGTTCTCTTTTGACTGTTCTTCTTCTTTGATGTCTCTATCTTTTTTTAGTAACTCTCCCTTTGTATATGATTTCTTCATACAAATTCTCTCCCTATGGATATGATCTCTCCTTGTTTGGAGTAATCTGATAATAAATAGTTTCTGATGATAATATGGAACATTCTCTCCCTTTGAAAACAATGCCAAACAAATATTTTACAAATATCTGACATTCATGTCAAACAATTTTTTCTTCTATCCATAATATATTCCTTGAATTTCCCTTATCCATCATCAATACAACAATATTCTCTGGTGCTCATTTCTGATATATACCTTTCTGTATATAGATGTAGCTTTGAAGTTCATCTTTTGCTTGCATCAATCACGAATGATATTCTGATAATATATGGTTGATGCAGCCTTCAATCCTTTATTGACTGGTAGACATGGATTTGACCCCTAGTCTCTTTCTCAGGTACTCAAATGTATCCTTGGGTAGTGGCTTGGTGAAGATATCAACTAATTGTTCTTTTGATTGCACATATTCAAGTATCACCTTTTTTTTTTGAAATTGTTCACTTAAATAATGATACTTGATGGCAATATGTTTAGTCTTTGCATGCATGACTCAATTCTTGGAAATGTTTATTGCACTGGTGTTATCACAATAGATAATCACTGGTTCTAAGATATTCATATGCATACCTTCCAGCAACTATTTGATCGATGCAATATTTGAGCAGTTTGCAACAGCAGCAACATATTCTACTTCTGCAGTAGACTGAGAGATACATCCTTTCTTCTTGCTAATCCATGTGACAAGTCTGTCACCCATAAAGAATGCTCCTCCAGTTGTGCTCTTTCGATCATCAAGATTTCCAACCCAATCAGTGTCAGTAAACACTTTTAGTTCAAATTTGCCTTCTCTTCTATACCATAAGCCAAATTTATCAGTATTCTTTAGATATCTTAAGATTCTCTTCACAATAGTCATATGTGATTCCCTAGGGTTAGCAGAAAATCTAGCAACAATTCCTACTGCATGTGTAATATATGGTCTAGTGTGTACAATATACATGAGTTTTCCTATTATTGATCTGTACAAAGTCTGATTTACCTCTGTTGTCTTTTCTTCCTTTGTTAATTTGCATCCAGTAGTCGTCGGTGTTCCAACAGGTTTGGAATCTTCCATCTTGAATATTTTCAGGACCTCTTTGATGTATTTGGACTATGTAATGAAAATACCTTCACTATGTTGAATGATCTGTAGACCAAGAAAGAAATTGATCTCTCCAAACATAGACATCTCAAACTCTTTGCTCATTTCATCAGCAAATGATTTGTATAGCACATCATTGCCTCCAAATATGATGTCATCAACAAATATTTCAGCAATCAAAGTGTTAGCATTAGTATCTTCTTTCAAATAAAGATTATTATTTTCACTAGTCCTTATGAATCCAATACTTATTAGATAGGAATGAAGTCATTCATACCAGGCTCTAGGAGCTTGTTTCAATCCATATAAGGCTTTGTGAAGTCTACATACCATTTTTCCCTTGTTTGGATCTACAAACCCTTCTGCTTGTTCAATGTATACCTCTTCTTCAAGAATTCCATTTAGAAATGCTGACTTGACATCCATTTGATATACTTTGAGTCCTTTATATGCAGCACAAGAAAGTAGTATTCTTACTCCTTTTAGCCTAGAAATGGGTGTAAAAGTTTCTCCATGGTCTATACCTTCCTCTTGTGCATACCCCTTGCATACTAGTCTTGCTTTGTTCCTTGTGACTTCTCCATTCTTGTTGAGCTTATTCCTGAATATCCATTTAGTACCGATGACATTCTTGTCATCTGCTCTTGGCACAAGTGACCATGTTTTATTCTTCTCAATCTGTTCAATCTCATCATTCATAGCACTTATCCATTCTTCATTATCTATTCCAACATTGACAGATTTTGGCTCAAACTCACAAATTAAGCAATTTGAGTTTAAGGACTTACTTCTTGTTCTTGTACCAGCTTTCTTATCTCCTATGATCTGGTCCTCTGGGTGGTTCCTTCTTTATACATATATTGAAAGTACAAGTACAGCTCTTTGTGTATCAGCTTGATCTTCATTACCTTGCACATTATTTTGATCATTATCCTAACCGTCGGTAACAACATTCTCACCATCGGTTGCAACATTCTGTTGTTCTTGATTTAAGCACTGTTGCTCGAGTAGAGTTATGGGTTCTTCACAATATACAAACTTGTTGTAGTCTTCTGGTTCTTTTTTTATTTCTAGCTTATTCTTTTCTACAAATTCATCAATCTTTACATTTGCACTTTCAACTATTTTGTTACAAGCCTTGATTAGACATTTAAAGATTTGCTTTTGGTAGAATACCCCAGAAAAATACCTTCATCACTTTTGGCATCAAGCTTTCCATTTCTATCATCCTTTAAGATATAACATTGACTACCAAATATTTTGAAGTAACTTACATTGGGTGTTTTACCATACCATAGCTCATAAGGAGTCTTCTTTGTGTCCTTCTTTAATTGTACTATGTTAAGTGTATAAACAGTAGTGCTAACAACTTCCCTCTAGAAGATCTGGGTGATGTCCTTCTCTATCATCAATGTTCTTACACAATCTACTATTGATCTATTTCTTCTCTCAACAATCCCATTTTTCTGTGGTGTTCTTGGTGCAAAAACCTGTCTTTTTATACCATTATCATTACACAAATTAGTGAATTCATCTAATATAAATTATCCTCTTCTATCTGATCTTAAACATTTTAGATCCTTACCACTTTGTTTTTCTACCATAGTCTTATACCATTTAAACATCTTGAATGCTTCAGATTTTTCTTTTAGAAATATGACTATCATCAGTCTAGAGTAATCATCAACAAAGAGAGTAAAATATCTATCTCCATAATAACTCTTTTTCCTCATAGGTCCACATAAATTAGTATGGACTAATTCTAGAATATCATCAGATGTATGGGTTTTACTTTTGAAACTATACTTTGTCATTTTACCTTTTTGACAATTTTTGCACATGATGTTGTCTGGCTTTGTCATTGTCGGTAAGCCTCTTACACTTCTTCTTTTGCTTATTTTCATCATGTTGTCAAAATTTACATGACAATCTTTTGTGCCACAACCATATGTCTTCATTTCTAGTCATTAAGCAAGTGGTGTTAGTATCATTTAGATAGAATAAGTTACCTTTGGTCTGTTCACCGACACCAATCAGTTTTCTTGATTCATTGAAGATCTTTGCCTTCTTTTTCTCAAATGCTACTCTGTGACTTGAATTATTCAGCTGAGAAACACTCAACAAATTATAATTCAATCTGTTTACCCAATAAGCATTCTCACATTTAATCAGGTTATTCAACATTATTATTCCTTTACCTTCAACTGGACAAGGTTTATCATTTCCCATTCTTACTGTACCACCATTATAATACTCAAAAGTATTAAATTTTTCTTTGTCACCAGTCATATGGTGAGTGTAGCTGCTATCTATAATCCAGGCATCATTCTTACTAACCTTAGATATGAGTGCAGTTTCTTCATACCTTTCATTTTCCTCTGAATCATCCTTCATATCTACAAATACTATCTCGATGTCATCATCCTGTTTGGTGTCAGTATCTTCATCTTTGCAAGAAGCTAGGTAGCTAGCCTTCTTTCCTTTATCCTTGTAGTCTTGGGTATCCTTTCTTTCTGATCGTCGGTAACCTCTATAATCTTTGTTATCACCTCTGTCAATTTTTTTCTCAAAAGATCTTTCATCTTTTCTTCTGTTAGGATATCTTGCAGCAAAGTGTCCAATCTCTTTACAATTAAAGCATACAAGTGGTAACTTTTCTTTGTATTTACCTCTGCCTCTTTTCATTCTTCTTTCCATGAGTGCTTCTATTTCATCTAGATCTTCTTCTTCACTTTCACTTTCACAGTCTCTTATAGATGAGTGTCTTTGACTAGATTTTCTTATTCTCATAGAAGATTTAAATGCAAACTATAAACTTGGTAAGACACTATTGTCAAAGTTATTCATCTCAAATGAAATTAGTCTACCAATTAAGCTATCAAGAGTAACTGTGTTGTTTTCTACTACTCTCATTTCTTGTATAGAAGAAACTCTAATAGCATATACAAGTAATAAGGTTCTTAAGATTTTACTTACCACTATCTCCTCTTCAAGTGTACCTCCAACACCTCATATAGCTTTGACTACTTTTATTCTTGTGTTGTACTACGTGATGTTTTCACCTTCTTTCATTCTGAGATCATCAATCTTTCCTCTAAGGATTTTTGCCTTGGCTCTCAGTACATTTGTATCACCTTCATGTACAAGCTTCAGTTTGTCCCACATTGTCTTTGCAGTTTTGCAATCTTTGACATCTTCAAATTCAGCATCAGAGAGTGAGGAAGAAAGCTCTATAACCATGCAGTTATGCTCATGCTTCACTCTCAATTGATCTACTATCAATGGTCCTGTAGGCAACACATATTTAGTATCTAAGTATTGAGTAATATCATTGCCAACACCTGATAAGTGGAGTCTTATCCTACTTTGTCATGAAGCAAAGTTGTCTTTGTTAAACTTGGGCACATCTCCTCTATTCATCTTGTGATCTTTTACTTAGGTCTTGAAACCTTCCTTCTAAGCACACAAGCTCTGATACTAATTGTTAGTAATAACTGAGAGGGGCGATGAATCAGTGGCCTCAAAATTTATCCTTTAAACTTTAATCCACAGATCAATACACCTCAGATTATTAAGTCCCTACAAGATGCATGCCTTGAAATAATTAACTGTCTGTCAGTTTACCTTGTCTTCCTTATTCTCCTTGATTACTGATAAGAAGTAAAACTTATTTACCGATACTCAGTAAATATGCAGAGTATACCAATCAATCTAGAAATGCATATGTGAAATGTAAAATAATAAAGTAATAAACCATACACAAATAACACATGGATTTTAACGTGGAAACCCTGTTAAGAGAAAAAACCACTGAGACCGGTACCCCAAATTTTCACTCTTCTAAAGTGAGCCCTGTTAGGAGCCAACCCTGTTAAAGGTTACAAACACACTGTTAAGTGTGACCTTGTTAGAGGATTTTTATACATATAGGTTGTCACTTAGTATCTGACATCTATCTTGCTACCATCCTTGAATCAACCTTCTTCTTAGACTGTCAATAGGCTTTAGGCAAATCTTGCTACCATCCTTGAATCAACCTTCTTAGTTTATCAATAGGCTTTATGCAAATTCAATGCTACTTTCATGAATCAACCTTTTTGGAAATCTATTAGGATATACCTCAATTATAGAAGACTGTTAAGTCCTACTTTATTAAGAGACTTGATGCGTCAATGGTTAAACTGAAACACTATGATCTATTTCTAATGCAACTTTGACTTGTGGATTTTCAGATCTATTTAAGTAGAATACTTCTGTGATCAATGTATCAATTCAATTCATTTTGCTCCACACTTTCTACTTTGTAATGATGTGCTTCACTGTTTGTCGGTGTCTACAAAATTCTTTAGCTCTTCCTCAACTTGATTGATCAGGAATGTATGAATTTAATCCTTCACCAATTTCTCTTTAGTATCATCTTTCTATTCACTCCCCTTCCATTTATCTGATTACTTACAGAAATGAATTATGCTTGTCTCTTTTCTAGACATGATATTCCTTAATTCTTGATTCCTGATTCTTGATTCTTGGCATCAAAAAAAAGTCTAGCCAATTTGATTTACGACTTTAACTCCTAATTTATCTCGTAGTTATCTTCTTTCCAACTGTATAAATCTTCTTTAAATCAATTACTTAACTGTGGTTGAATAAAACAAGTAAAACAACCAGTTAAGTCTATCCTTAAGCTCTGTTAGCTAGATATTTTGTCATTTTCTGAACTCTCTATTCTATTAGCCAATTCTATAGTTCATCATCAGTGACAATTGCTAGTTCCATTGGTGCACCTCCAGTTATCTTTAGGATCTCCGTCTGTCAGGCAACACTGTCTCCTATTCGTCGGGCATCCTGTGATTCTACTTTGTCGGGCAACACTATCTTTGTTAGAATGAATTTAAAATAACTACGAGGGGAGGGGTGAATCAGTTATCCTTAGATCTAGATGTATTTTAGATCTACTCGGCAGCAGTAGCATATGTCAACTACTTAATCATGCAGTTTACTGTCTAGTGAAATTAGCTTGTAGAAACATAACAGTAAAACAAACCATAAGCATTCACACAAGTTGACACAAGTATTTAACGTGGAAACCCAATATAGGAAAAACCACCAGTAACATGCTTCCAAGTTTTCACTCTTCTGAATTGAGCTCTATGAGGAGCCAACCCTATTAAAGGTTACAATAACACACTGCTAGGTGTGACCTGGTTAAAGGATTTAATCACCCTGTTAGGAGTGGCCTTGTTAGAGGACTTAGAACATTCCACCTGAATGTCACCTTGTTAGAGGATTTATACAAATGACTGTTAGGTCAACCTTGTTAAAGGATTTTAACTAATACAATGGTTATAAAGTAATCAACAGTCGTGATCTGATACATACAACATTGCAAATTTAGATCCAATTACAGCTATGATGTTAACTTATTGGATAGCCTGCATTGTCATTTCAACCTTCTGATTTGCTTTAAAATTTGTCAAGCAATCACACATGCAACTCTCTGCTTCTGTATCCAGCCTTCTCTGCTAGATCATGCCAAACAATAAATCAACTATGCAACCCTTTTGCATACATACATGTACTTCACATTCAGTAGCACACCTCTTGCACACTAAATGAATAACCCCTTGAGGTTATCATATACCTCTCTATCTAGGTTAGATAAATCTTTTGTCGCTTAAACAAGATCATAGATCTTACATTAGGTCAGATCCAATGGATCATTCCATCTTTGCATTACATTTACTTCTCCAAAGTAGTCTCTAATTAAATCTTGAAACCATGCATTAATTACGGTTACCCATACATTAAATGGCATGGATCAATCTTTAATTAACATTACATATCCCAATAAAATTAACTAAGTCGGCCAAAGATCTCAAATCTCATCATTAATCCAATTATTGTAAGTTGGCCAACATCATTGTTTCCACTCGGCAATTTCAATGGTGCTCGGCATTAACAACTTTGCTCATCACAAATAACTTTTCTCAACATAAGCAACTTTTCTCGGCATAAGCCAAACTTGCTCAGTACAGAACAGCCAGAAAAACTATCTTTGAAAGATAAGCAAATAATTTGTTTGCCAGAGTGCCAACTAATCAAGTACCCTTTTATTTGCCTTAACTCAACCATTCACTTGGTCTTCTTGTTAAATATTCTTCATCAACAATAGATATGGTACTCAAAAAGATAACAATAGTCTCACCAGTTAAGGTTTGACAGCAATGACAAAATAAAAATTGCTTGCATTGTTACTTTCCAACAGTCTTCTGCTCGTCGGGTATCACTGTGACCTTTTTTTCTGTCTTTACCGATGGTGTGCACTCCATCAGTGTTGTCTATCACTTAGTGAATACTTGACTTTTATGCATTGCTGAAAGCATAATCATTGTTCCATTTATTCTCTGAAATCTTTGGCATTATGTACATGACCATACAAATGATATCAAGTTGACATCAAAGACAATACAAATCATTAACTTATTTAATGTTTTGCATCATCTTCAACTTATCATTATCAAACATTTAATCAATTACATGTCATCAAATATTTCCAATGTTATATCTACATGAAATTCTAAATAAGTTTCAATATCTACAATAGCCCTTTGTTAATGATATTTATGCATATATATTGTCCCAACAAAGTAGTGCACAAACTACACAAAGAAGGCATCACAAAAATATAATTTCTTCTTTCACCATTGAAACAATCTTGGCAGCACTAGTTGCCTCTCGAGCCTTGCACAAGTTGCATGCATTTCCTACATCAAGTATAGACATAGATGGGGTAGATGTAAATGTGGTTTCGTCAACCCACTGAAAGTATTTACATCCACTATTTCCCTGTAATAAATCTACATCAGCTCTTCCTAAAATGATTACTTGTCACATTAATTTTAAACATAAAATATAATTCGGATTCCATATCTAGACCTTTTTCCTATTTGGACAAACCCAAAATTGATGCCCAGGATTACTTGTTGTGTGTGACATCTGCAAGACATAAGGGCCAACACCACATCGACACATAGGTGTATTGACTGAAGCCATTGACGCTATATCAATAATTATTGCACTGTCATTCCAACATATCATTTTGTTTAGTTGATTATTTTGTTCATTCATAGTAATTATAATAATTAAAATGTTGAAGAAATTTAGTTTTCAATTCATAAACCATGCACACTGTTTTTGCTATGTTGAAGAAATTTAGAATGGAGTGTGGATTGCAAAGTTTTGTCTGTGGCAGTGTAATACTCTGTAAAGAGTTCTTGTTATCAGTGATGTAAAAGACATTATTGTTCAGTTTATATCTATACTTGAAAACATTATTGAAAAATTTTGAGAAGCACTTGTAGTGCATTGAGAAATTGATTCATTGCAGTAATATTAGAGGAAGTTGTAATAGCGATGTTGGTGCTTACCTAATTAAAACCCATGTTGGTGTTCCCACCTCTAGTAT
>MU224026.1:1896962-1907238 GCA_018584345.1 Thuja plicata | reverse complement strand
CATCAGTTTGTAAATCATAGAAACATATTATCAATATATTGTTTTCTTGAGCACATGATGTCTCTGGCTTTTTGGCCTCCATAGATCCTTCTATCTTCTATCTTTTGCTTCTGTTTATGTAATAGCTTTGCATGCAGGTGTTCTTGGGAAGATTGCAGTTTAGCAATCTTAACAGCCCAAACATTAGAAAAGACTCAACCTCGGCTCCTAGAGAAGACATCTGATTCTTTAATGTGACAGAAGACCGGTGAGAAATTAAAGAAAAAAACACTAACACCCTCAAGCATCTATAGTGAAAAACCATATAATTCAATGTATATATTGGAATTGATAATAAGATCCTGAATGTCTAGGTTCTAGACATTTTGTTCAATCCCTCAATGAGGCATTTAAAAAGACACCAACCATTGCAAAATTCATTGGCATCTGACCTTTAATAGATAGGGTCAAAGCTTCAGTGAGACAACAGTGGCATACTACCCGTGACAAAGGATCACTTTCTTTATGCTAGGGTTTCTGCAGATTACGGTGTATGTTCTCATTACGGCGTATGTTATCATATTGACTAATATCAATTAGGCCATCTTAGGGTATACACCTCTAGTCATGTAATATGCTCTTAACCAAAGGCTAAAATACAAGACATATATTGAAATTGATAATAAGATCATGAATGTCCAGGTTCTAGACATTTTGTTCAATTCCTCAATGAGGCATTTAAAAAGACACCAACCATTGCAAAATTCATTGGCATCTGACCTTCAATAGATAGGGTCAAAGCTTCAATGAGACAACAGTGGCATACTGCCTGTGACAAAGCATCACTTTCTTTATGCTAGGGTTTCTGTAGATTATGGTGTATGTTCTCATTATGGCGTATATTCATCATATTGACTAATATCTATAATATGCTCTTAACCAAAGGCTAAAATACAAGACATACCTCAAATGGTCAGTACGCAGTGGCAGCTTGTTGATGAGTACGCGGTGGCTATACCCTAAACATGAAGGAAACTAGCTGAATGAATTGCAAACCGGCTCGGAGGTGTGATGAATGAGCTATTGGATTCTTCAGTTGTGACTACTAGCATGATTTAATACAACAAGAGCCCTCTTCGCGCGCAGAATGGTATAGTTTCCTTCTGCTCGCATGCACAACTCGATCACAAATGAGCCTTTCTTTTTCTTTTCTTTTTTGTTTATAATCAAGAGGGTGTCACAATTACGATGGTATCGTCACTATTGTGACAGTGTTAAGGGCACTTGAAAAAAAATACAAAAATCACACACAAATGGTAGCGTCGTCACAAATTGGCGTCAAAATTTGAGCCCAAATGTTGTAGTGCTCCTTTTGAAACGTTGTTTTTGATGCTCAGTATTGGTGTGGGCAGCGTCTATGACTTGAGAAGCATCGATAATTTGATACTTGAAATGTGTGTGATCGCAAGATGGCTTGAATGCTAGAACCAATCTGACATAGTAATGGTGCATGAAAGCTTGAAATCTTGGATCCTTCAAATGGTTATGAAGGGTTTATTATATAGGAATTAAGGATGAAATGAACGGTTGGGATCAATCCCAGAGATAGAGAGATGAACGGTTGAGATCAAAGGGAACTGGAGAATCCATCAGTAAACTCCATCTCTTCAATTGGTAAAGAGGAGATAGAGTTTGGTTGACTGAAGAGCTAATTGTGAGTTACCTTTTAGAACTGAAGAGGTTGGTGGAGTTACCCATGTGAACTGAAGAGATGGGTGAAGTTATCCATGTGAACTGGAGAGATGGGTGGAGTAACCCATGTGATTTGATTGGAGTTATCTCTTTGAAGATAAATGAATATTTAATTCATTTATTTAATTAATGTTTTCAACATGTGAGATAACTGAATTCTTTGTGATTTAGAATTGCTTTATTTGATGAAATTAAATTAATTTAATTGGAAGAATTTAATTAGTAAGTTTAAATATTTGAATTTAAACTATAGGAAATTGAATTTAATTAATTAATGGTAATTAATCAATTAAGGTTAATTAATTAATGGTAATTAATCAATTAAGGTTTAATTAATTTTGAGAATTTGATTAGATGATTTGGGGAATGAATTTAGAGGAAAATAGATGATTAACTAATGATTAAAAACCATTAATTAATAGATGAAAATTACTATTTTTAATGTAAAGTCGCAAGCCTGTCCATTTTAGGGTGTCTATAGTTGGCATTATAGTAGTTTTGGGGGGAGATCTTAAGATTGATCATATAAAGATACATAATTGGTTATCATTGATGGAAACATGATTAGTTAATATGATTGGAGCGACCGGTAAGTTTTGTACATGATAGGTAAAGGGATAAACAGTTAACTATGTTGATCGGTGTGCAGGAGGTGTATAGGAAGAACAATTTCAGTCAGTTAAATTGGTAGCGGTCGAGTTATAGAGAAAATTTGATGATGTGATCTTAGATGAGGTGTTCATATGGTATGAGGGATCCAGCATTCTGACCGTGGTAGATAATTTGATGTTTTGATTAAATTACGTTTTTGATGTGGAAGACAATGTACCTATTGGGTCACCAATCAAAATTTCATGATGAATTAGTTAATGTGGTGGATATGATGTCGATTATTGTTTATGGAAATGTATATTATGTTTGGGGACAACATATTAGTTATGATTAATGTTGATTTTGACAAGTTTGGTAAATATTTTGTGTTGGCTTTGATGGAAGGCTTTTAGGTCTTAAACCACTTAAGAACACATTATATAAAGAGATCTAAATCATGTGGTTTAGGGTTGCGATCATATTTTCAAGTGTAGTGATCATAGATTGAAGAAGTAGAGGTCAGTACAACATTAGAAAGAAAAGGAGCGGAGATGATCTAATAGGCAAGCAGTGCCATCCTACATATCATTATTGATGTTGTTTCTAACAGTTGCAATAGGTTAAATCCCTTAACAGGATAGATCCTAACGGGTCTTTATTGTAAATCCTTTAACATGGTAACTTATTAATTGAAGGTTAAAATTCTCTAGTGAGGTAGACTCTAACAAGTCTTTTGGTACTTCTAACAAGGTACTAGTCACTTTTAACATGGTGAACACTGGAAAGGGTATTGTAGCTCCTAACATGGCAAAGATTTTTACTACAGTAAGGTTATTTGTGGGTTTCATCCCCACTATGGTTTTTTCCCTCTAACAAGGGTTTCCACATGAAAAATCTGTGTCATATGTGATGCTTTTATGGATGCTTGATGTTTTTGATAAAGGTAAATATAGGTTTTGAATGGAATGCAAAACCATTTACAACTTTAGGAAAAAAGATAGACAACAACAACAACCCTTACAAACATTGAAATCCTGCTACACAACAAAAAGTAGGACCCCAGCCAACCCAAAAAGAGTTACAAAGAGTAGCCAAAAAATATTTTCTAGGGCATCGACCAGAAAACTACTAGCACAAAATAGAAAGAAAGACTACTTGTTAATTTCCAAGGCCTTCTCAACCTCTTTCTGCAAATCTTCCATCTTCTGAATGGAATCTTTCAGTGCTATCAGCTCCTTAGGCATTTTTGGAAGTTTCCTTTTGAGGTTGCTTCTAGTTCTAGTCCCTAGACCCAAGCTCCCAACATCCTCCTCCATCGTGATAGTTGTGTTCTACAGCATGCTGCTCTCTAGATAGGCATATAGAACCTTTAGGTTAATCACTAAGACTTTAAGTCCCTCATTGTTGTGCTTTAAAATTTCACTGATAATATGTCCAATGTAGCTTATTTTTTCATTCATATATTTTAGCTTCTCCTCAACCAAAGTAGTAATTATGGCCATAATCTTATCATTCAAATTATTTTTATTTACCTTCATCAAAAGATCCTTTTTCCATCTTTTCTAGCTTAACTTTGAAGGGATCCATGGCTTCTTCCATATCCTTCAAGTTATACCTCATTTATTTCATGTCCTTGCTAATCCACTTCTCCAGGTTAGAGTCGTGGTCCTCTTTTCTCTTGGCCTCCTGTAGGATTTTGTCATCTATGTCAAACCTGACATTAATCTTCTTGCCTTTTCCCTTTCTCTATTTTTTTATTTCTTTCACCAACCCTAATATTTAGCTGCTTGTTCAAATCATCATTATCTTTGCCCTCATAATCCTTCTCCTTGAATTTTTCTTCTTCTTCCTCCTACTCTTGGTCTTCTTCTTCGTTATCCCTATTTTCAATCTCCTTATTTCTCTCATCTTTCTCATTCTCATTATCTTCCTTCAGAGCCTCTTCCTCATTCACATGGGCCTCCACCTCATTCATAGGTTCTTCCTCCATGTTCTCCTCATGCATCATTTCTTCTTCATTTCCCTGAGGGGATAGGTTTTGGTCTTCATATTCCTCACCTTTGTCTAGAGTTTCCTTCTTCTTATTTATTTCCCTCTTCTTAGAGCCATCCTTTTTACCTTCCATCTTGATTCTCTTCATTTTCCCTTTAAACCTTTTAGGAATGGGGTCCGGGATGTTATCCCTAGCATAGTCAATGATGAGAAAAATTAGCCCTTTGTGCAGCATAGGAATGCTGCACTTTTTCATGTGCTCCATAATGTTGTTATTCAGAGAGCTAAGCAAGAAAAAAGGAAATGAAACTTTCTTGTTTTGTCTAAAATGATTCACCAAAACAAAGTGAAGGTTGTAAATTTTAGAGTAACACCTGTCTAGAGTGAAGTACTCTATTATAACTTTCAGAGTGTCAGCCCAAATATTCTTAATTTTAGATGTCCAAATAGCACCAACTAAATTGTAGAGGACCTGAAAATATAATAGCATCATCTAAAAAACATAGACATTATATCCATAATTGAAAGCCATCATCATCAAATGTGGAGGAATGTTAATTATTCTCCCGTACTATACTCTATTACATTTTATTCTATCTTATACTTATATTCATTTATTGTAACATATCCCTTACAAATTCCATCTCTTCTTTTAGGTGACTTGTTAGCTTGGAGCTCCACAACCCTTCTATAGTTGTTTATGGTAGGATTTCATGTGTTGTGTTTTAACTCTATCATTTTCCCTGCTAACAAGAGTGATCATTGAAGATTTATTCCAAATTCATCTAATTGCACATATCTAAGCCCAAATAATTTTCTATATATCCTCTATTCTCATAGATTTCCATTCTCCAAAGCATTCTTTCTTAATAAAGGAAGTTCAATTTATTCACTACTTAGTGATGAAATTTTTATTTATTACAAAAAAATATTTCAAAAAAATCCTTTGCAATGTATGGAAAATGTGGAAGTTTGGTATATTCTTGTTAAGTGCTCAAGTAGATGAAATAATAAGACATCTCATAAAATATTCTTACTATGCACATCAAAGTCGTGACTATGCATCACCATTTGTAATGAATATGTTTGATTCTTGACCAATTTAGTTTTTGCACCAAAATGTTGATTTTATTATTTATGCTATGGATATTTATCAAATATGGATGATGGAATAATTTTGTTAAATGTAGTTATGCAAATAAAACTAAAAGATATATGTTAAAAATATATAAGTACACGTGATGGACATGAACTATTTTCCTCAAATTGTCTGAAATAAAATGTGAGAGATTAAATTTGTGCAAAATCATTTTATCTTTAAGTTGGACTTGTTTCAATAGAGTTTTCACTCTTCACTAGGGAGAGATTTTTTCTCCCTTATTTTCCAATACCTTCAAAAATGTCAATCAATGTTTTATCTCCCCATGTGCCAAATTTCTAGTGTAAGTTGATAGGTTTCCTATACTAAACACATGCAAAATGGCACAACTACAAATAACTTCTTAACTAGGAATATTACAAGGGTCTTTAATTATTTTTTCAAATTTCTTTATCCTTAAAAATGATGGCAATTTTCCGGTTCTCAAACACATGGGTCCACAAATTGTAAAGATTTTCACTAATACCCAAGGCCATGGTTGTGTCATCAAAGGGGAAAATAAAGATGATGATCATATTGTGGCTTAAAAGGGCCAATATATAAGGATCGATATCTCCTTCTTTAGGCTCTAGAAGACCAAGCAAGGTGTTCCTTAATGTGTATTTCATAAACATATTAGTATAAGCATGTGATACAATATTGAACCTTTAGTCAAACCATATCCCACAACACATAAAAATCCTCTAAATTTGTCACTAGGTAACAATGTGTTAGTTTATATTAGAATATGAATATAACATCTACAAGATACAAAAGACCCATGGAGACTAGGATCCACAAGCATATTAACCCCTCAAAATATGGATGCATGATCTCACTTCACACATGAATGCAATAGTAATATCAATGTGAATTCCAAAATAAATACACTACAAGTTTTGTATATGCTCTATGGTAGAAAAGTAGTGAAATAAAGGTAATGTAATAGGTAAAATAACTTCATACTAGCTAATTTTAATTCTCTTTATAATCTTCTCGAGAGTAACTACAATGACAAGGTAAAGCATGAGAATGAAGACCCCCAAGAAATTCAGATTTTAGGTCTTGGATCTAGGACACGCTCTAGCACAAAAAGGAATTATGATATCTAGGCCAAAGATATTACCAAGCTGAGGGATTCAATCTAGTGCCTGGAACTTCAGATGGTTGAAGTTTAGATGCTGGAAGACCAGATGAAAAATGTTTAGCTACTTGGCTGGAGGTTGTTGGTTGCTGGAAGCTTTTTGTTCCTCAACTACTTGGAGTTTTTGTTGTTTGTAGTTTGTTGTTTTTCTTTGTTCTGATCTCTAAAGTTCTATCTGGGTTTTAGCCCTTTCTCGGTGTACTTTCATGCTTGACAACTCATTGTTTTTCTTATTGCTTCCTGTTTATCTTTCTATTTCTATGTAAAGGGTTTCAGGGTCCCTTCAAAACATGTTGTTACCTTAATCAAAAACTTCATACTAGCTAATAAGGTTTATGTTTGATGTCTTTTGTTAAGTTCAGTAGGGTAGTGGTTTGTTGAAAGTAATTTCATACAAGTGCTTTCATCTAGCAAGAGCAATAGAGTCAAATGGGCTCTATATGTAGAGATGAAAAAGAAATGACATTGCAATTAAACATAATAAAATGTCTTAAACACATCCATTGATAGATTCTTATACTTCCTACACAACTTAAAAAGGGTACATTATATAAAGTTTATGAAGGGATTGTAAAATATCTATGGTGATAGCCAATCAAATGTGATTGTTCAATTTAAAAATTATGGTTAAGAGTACTTGCAAAACTATCAAAAGCATACACGCATTCATGAAGACATTTGAATGATTGAAGATTGCACTTTATATTCATTTCTCTAACTAATTAGAAAATCAATAACAACAAAATAAAAATAAGACTTGTATATTCATTATTATTCAACACGATACTCTCTCTCTCTCTCTCTCTCTCTAATGACCAAACATCTAACAATTTTCCTTCTTCAACCCATTGAGATACAACATTTGGTTTCAAATGTTGGAGGGAAATTTAAATTTTATATCCTTTCATTGCCAATGAGATACATATAATCCTTCCCAAAAGAATATATAAGATCACATGAGATCAACTAATAAATGACCTCAAGATTTTACACCATGAATGCAAACCACTATGATGCCCAATGACAAAAGGGAAATCACCAAGTGAAATGACCATAATATCACTAGTCATAAGCTCACTAGTCGATCAAATTAACATCAAACACACCCTTACATCATGTGAGAAATATTTTGAAATTAAGATGCCTACTATGATATGTGTAAGGTTTGAGATGAACACACAATTCATACCCTTCAAGGATACATCAACATTTAGGGAACATTCAGGACACACCATTAAAGATGAGGAGACATATAACCACTAATAGGTCTAGCAAACATGTGCATTTTAAAATAAACCACGAGTTTGAAGAACAAATTATAGTAGGATAAGATGAATAGTAAATGGTAGGTTAGGTAAGCAATTCAAAACTCATTTGAACATTGGTTTTCTACATGGAATCCCTAAAATTGAATGATAGACAACTGTGGGAAACAAATCAAACATTTTGGAAATTTCTTGTAGTGAACTTAAAATTCTTAAACCAAAAAGAACCATAAAGTCATCAAAGTCACACTACAACAAGAAAGTTGATAACCTATTACAAATACACAAAATACTTTTGTTTATTACTTTGGTAAGGATACGAGTAACCCTAGGCCATACTTAGCACCAATATTTGATAACATCATTGTTGGAAAAAGATAGTATAACACCCCACTAGGGAACCCAAGAGAAATTAACCTATAACATGAAGCTAAGTTTGCAGAATAATTTTTTTTTAATAGTTTACATTCAATGAACAATAAAGTGGAAGCAATTACAATGAAACACAAAACATGATCATAAAATTAAAATTAACATGGATTACAATTCTTGAGGGTTCCTTGATGTAGGAATTACTCATAAATTAATTAATAAATAAATACAAATATTCTAAAATAATCAATGATTACAAGTACATCATCTCATAAATAAGTATACAATTACATCTGATACCATAAGGTATATCCAATGAAATAGCATCCACTGCACAAGTCGCATGGTATGTAATAATAATCAATTATAAGGTATAATACATTAGTCCACAAGTAACACAACTGATATACTGATACATGATATGTAAAATAGCCTAAGAAATATAAGAGTAAGTCTCCAATAATGTTGCATAAGAAGTACATCTGCTACAAGATCATCCAACAATGGTACAAGGATGTCGAGATCTCTGATGGTAAAAGGATCACTACCACCCATCCTCATGGAACCTCAATGGTACACTCCCACTGTGTCAAGGAGATAACAATAGACCCCACTCGGTTTTTAAATACAAACCAATCATAAAGTAGGACTAAACAAGGGATCCTAAAATCTCTCTATCCCAAAAGTACAACTCAACTATACAGGTAAAAACCTATAAACCCATAGGCAACCAACACACGTAGGAAACCTAAAATATATACAGGGAAGTGTCATCACACGAGCCAACTTTAGAGTTACCTTGACAGTCTCTCTAGACCCTAGCCCCCTAGTGACTCTATGCGGTATCAGCAACCTCTCGTACAAACAAGGATACTAACTATGCAAGACCTCAATCAAGCATCTCCTCCCACTCCCATCCTAGCCTATAAAAGCACTCAAGACATGGGTGAGGAATACAGACATCTTATTAATTCATTTTAAAACCCCATAATGTATTATGTTATCACTTATTAAGTAACTTACAATGAGTTACCCTGACAACCTCTTAGGGTCCTAACCCTCATTGCAATCCACCCCCCTAATACACTTAGATTACCTACCCTAAGCTCATAGTCATAATTAATGTCATAAGTACCATAAAGGTATAATGTTCAGATTTTAGTTCCACCAAAAATCCATCAAGAACATGCTTTGGTTCCCGAACCAAAATCAAACAAACACTCTATCAAGAGCTCACCTACACACGAGCTTAAGACAAACAAATGGGTAAAGGTGATCAAATTGACACTATTCATAATGCGTAGTAAAAAATGAAATCCTAAAACACACCCCAAGCCTCTGGTAACATTTCCCTAAAAGTCAACGTAGTTTCCCCAAATAATCAATGTAAAAATTAAATACATACAATAAAGGAAGATACAATTTTAGTCATTTAATAATCAATTTGAATTAACATATAAATTTCCAATTTAATCACCTAAGCCAGAAAGACAATAAGATTTGAAAAAAACACATTATTTTCATTCCTCAAAAGACAATAACCTTATTCAATTACAAGAAAACACTAACTTTTAATGTTAAACTAAAGTACTCATTAATGAATAATCGTTAATTATTAAATATTAACCTTAATATTTTACATTTATTTAATACTAATTAATATTAATTTTAAAAATTAATATTAAATAAAATTAACAAAATAACTTTTAAATTAAATACATTAAATATATATATATATATATATATATATATATATATTTGTAATAAAAATTAATTAAAAAAAAAACATTTAAAAAAAAAATGGGGGGGACGTACCCCGCACCCCATTCCCAAGGGAGGCGGGTCCCCCAAGGTGGTTGTTGACCCCAAGGCTATCGCAAGTGACAACCTTTATGGCTGTCATGAGTGGGGCCCTATGGCTGTCGCACGACAGCCATGCTGCCGAATGATAGCAGGTTGCCTTCGACAGACTAGTTGTCGCGCCAACAGCCTTTAGGTTGCGAGGTGGGGTGAAAACCCTGTCTAGTGTGTGTGTGTGTGTGT